>CAIGRO010214959.1:0-12695 GCA_903798355.1 Fraxinus baroniana | reverse complement strand
CACTTGGCAATGTAGTAAACCATTTAGTAAACTATGTAATACACATAGTTTAACCCATATATTTATATCAATGACATGACTTGACATGCCATCAATATTTCATGTTGCAACTATCTTGCAAGGATAATTCATGTTGTACATAATTTATGTAAATAAAGGATTACATAATGTGATGTGACAGTCATCCAATAGTTGATGTGAAAATGTGATATTTGAATTAAAGATTGAATATGTACCACATATAATTATGTGAATCATTATGTAAAAGTTTATGTACCCATAGCAAAGTCCTTTTTGTAAAGTCTTCCTATCATTAAAGGTGAGCTTCTTAGCTCTTGTTTGGTACACTTTAAAATTTTCATCCTTTACATAATTGTTGACACCCCCTTGTTTTAAAAAAAAAATGGAAGTGGAAAATGTTTTTTTTTTTTAAATTGTCCAATTATATGTTGTCACGTGGCACAATGTAAATAATAATATAAGAAATGATATACGGGTAGCATGACTGAATTTTCTGAGACCCATTTTTCAATCTGGCAGACAAAAGGACACGAGATGTAATTACAGTCCAACTGCTTGAAAATTACACATTAATTTTTCTGATACGAGTCCACATTTTATGCCCATTCCCATTATTTCATCAAAATAAGTTTTGTAATAATAATTTTTTGAAGTTTCGTAATAGCAAGTTTTTGAAGAATATATTATTAAAAGGTAATTTTTTTAAACTTATGTGCAAAATATTTATTGTGAAAATATATAATTAAAAATAAATTTAAAAAAATTGAATTTTGAAATAATGAAATTAAACATGGGCTTACATGTCCACATTCATTCGTAAATCTTTTATCTTACATTTGAACATCGACATTCATTTCATGTTACACAGTCTCAGTTTAAGCCCCATTTTTTGACAATTGATTTTGTCAAAAATAATTTTTTTTAAATGCATAATTTAAAAGTAGAAATAAAAAATATAGTTTTAAAAAAATTGAATTTTAAAGAATGGGACTCAAAATGTGTTAAATCTTATTATCAAATTTGTCTTTTTCTCCTTTATAACGTGATAATGTCCTCAACCTATTATCTCAGTAGTGAGTTAATTACTAGCCTTTAAATATGAGCAAATCCGTCCTCAATTTCTCATTATAGTTACACAATCTCCTCAATGACAGAAACCGCCAAAATTTCTGGTCTGAAGTGCTCAAATGAGTTCAGAAAAAAACTTCATAATCTGAAACTACATGAAATCATCCTTCATGATAAGACTCAGACAGTCCATGTCCATGAATGGACAATTCAGCTGATATAATGTATAATTCAGTCTCCTGATATTGTTAATCAAATGCAGGCAGTTGGGCCACTTCATGATCATCCAGAAAAAACAAGACTTGATATTTTGGATTCCACACAACATAAGCTTCCTATCTGCTTCTGTTTTCCATCGAAACAAGAGGAAGAGTCAACAAAAAAGGTGTCAAGTAACAAATTAATAGTGGTGAAGGTAGTTACTTGTGACAAAATTGATGGTATAGTAAGAGTCTGCTAGTACATTAGTAGTTGCAAGTTGCAACATTATTAAATGATGGGAAAGATGCGACATGGATATGCAAGTCCATATATTTCAATCGTCCGTGATTATCACGTGCGTGTATGATCCTGTGGAGTGAGGGTTCCAGCACCCTTGACTCGTACATGGTTGGTTGGGATTTGAGTAATTGCACAGCTTCTAATTACCCAATACACACGTGACACCTCCTCGAGTTAATTTTCAGTAAATCCTTTTTTTTCTATTTTTATTTTCCCAGTTTTTCCCCTCATTGGAGCAAGACATGAGAAAATGAAAGAGAGGACAATACTACTGCAAAAATAAACAAAACCCAAGTGATAAACCTGCTGGCCCTTACTGCTATATAGTAGGCTGTTGTGAAGAAGAGCGGAATAATTTCTTGTACCCTCCACACTATTTCTCACATCCGTATATCAAAATATAGCCTATCACACAAATAGATAGTAGATTCCCATGAGAAATTAATTCCAAGTGGAATCATAGGTCCTATAAAAGAGCTTCAGAGCTTTGAACACCTTATTCTGAAATATAATTGAAACGAATTAACATTAGGGGAGTTATACAGAAACGTCACCTTTGTTCAATCCTGCGGTGCATTAGACGGATCTGGAGTTATCAGCAAAATGATACAAAGTACAAACAAGACTAGTGACACCAGCAACCTGTTTCCAGTTTCGGGTTCCAGCACCAAAAGCTGCCCCTGCAGCAACGCCAGCAGTGAAAGTATTAACCTGTAGGAGAAAAACAAAATAAACTATCAACAGTGAGTTACCAATAAGGCCCCAGTAATCTACCTTAGGAACAAATATTAAGAGCCTGTTTGAGCCCCATTTTTTGCCCAAATGCATTTTGGAATAGTATTTTGACGGAGAATGTGTGGTTAAAAAATAAGGAAAAGTTTTGGGTTTACGTGTAATGTTATTTTATTGAAAAATGTGTGTTTGAAAATAAGAGAGAAAAATGTGTTTTAGAAATAATTTTTTAAAATAGTATTTTGATGGAGAATGAGTGGTTAAAAAATAAGGAAAAATTTTGGGTTTGTGTGTAATATTATTTTATTGAAAAATGTGAGGTTGAAAATAAGAGAGAAAAATGTGTTTTAAAAATAATGAGGACAAAACAAGGACTAAGTGTTATTCTATAACCACCACATTTCAATATTAATGGGTGGTTATACCGTACACATTCATTTTCTCAATATCTGGGCCTGTGATCATCTTATATTCTTATTCACTAATATTAAACGCCTAAGAGGATAACACTAAAAACAAGCTATGGTAATTAGTATTGTTAACATTACAACCATGCAAAAATCTCTGAGCTTTGAATAATATGATCAAGTTATCATAGTTAAATATCATGGTCAGACTCAGACATTATGAAATGTATAAAATATGAACTAGGGATACCAAGATCGATTTTTATATTACCTCTGAAACTTCAAGAAACGAAATTTCTAATTGAAAGAAGAGGTACTTAACACTTGTAGAGGCAAATTCAGAATCTACTGATTAAATGGTGTACGCATTCTTTGTCTTTACAAAGGAGATTAGCAGTCCAATGACTTTTTTCACATCTATGTATTAATTAGTTTCTTACCCAAAAGTAAATGCATTTATATATTTTGTTTCGGACATGCATGCATAAAAAATCAAATTCAATTATCTTGTAAATTGATAACCAAAAAAGTAAGACTATATTTTGCTTTATGATGTAAGGCAAGTTCCAAACCTAATGACTAATTGATGCACAGATAATAACTCACTTTGTAATGACATATAGAAGAATAGTAGACATTATTCAATTAAAAACAGAAAAGACAATGTCAACTCATAGCTCTGTTTGCCCATTCCCTTGCTCATACAGTACAAAAAGTCAAGGTGGACTTAAAAATATTGGATTCAGGGACGCACAAAAAGGCAAGTAATTTGTAATAATGTCTTCGCTTACTGTTAATAGAATTCTAATGAACAAATACTTGGAAAACTCAAGATAAATACACTAACCCAATCTTTTTTGCCGCGATATCTTTGAATCCCACAGTGAGTGAAAGAAAAAATTGCGGCAAAAAATCCTAAGATCAGAGAATGAATCCCATGAGACGAAAATCAACACAGATTGATAAATTCGAGATCATGATTATAACATCTGTAAAAATGTGAAATTGTCTGTTAACATATAAATTGATGGTTTTTGATAAAATGCTTCAGCACTTTGATACAGTAAATAAAATCACAAAAGACATAAAACAGAAAGAACAATGCATACTTGTAAATGAAGTCAAATGTTTAGGATATGCTCCATTGCATAATATAAAATGCAAGTAAAATTGTTTATTTTTTCCCAATATAATAAAATGGTCTTTTTCGTGCATTTTGGACCTCAATTACAAATAAATTGCCAATATAATATTAAATACTACAAGTGTTGAATTGAGACTGTAAAATGCGTGTGCAATGACCAAGTATAGTACATTGAACCAAATATCTCCAAATCTCAACCTCAAGCAACCCAATAACCATAGAAAGCTTCCCAACTTTGAAACTGAAGCCTAAATATCGAAAAAAACTCCTACAACCTTGCACAACCCAGAAGAACCCCAATTCCTTAATTTGACATGTTTCTGCCCATTAGATAACCTTTCAAGAATAAGAAGGAAAATCACAAACTCTATAATTGTAGGAGGGAAACATATAGTGGTAAGGGATAGGGATATGTGCAAAAGACTGATCGCTACAGGTGGGTGAGGGAGGGGGCACGGAAGGGCCAATGTGTGAAACCTTCGGAAAAGGCAAAAAGTGGATCGTTAAATCATTCTCAAAGCCATTTCGTATTAGAGCTTAAGTTATATAGTCTTGCTCTTTCCTCTTTCTCTCCATGTTATTACAACTATAATGACCTAGATGTCTCTCTTCCACTGCTACAACCCTACCCAAAAACAAATCAGTGTTGTCATCTCAATTCTCACAAGTCCAGACCCATGCAACCTTGTTGTAGAAGAGGTCCACTTCCTAGTTTGATGGACAAACAGAATGCTTAAAGGTTCTGAAATTATCACTAGCACCTTTAACCTCTCTTTGAACCCTCAGACCTAGTGCTACACCACAAAAAAGAGAGAAAATAAATAGGACTATCTAATGCATCTTCAACTTTACTTCAGGAAACAAACCCTTTGGTTTTCTCCAGTTGTAGCTACTATCTCATTTTCCCATTTTGGAAAGAAAAAACTACCACTATCTACATTGTTCCCTTGTCAGTAATCAATATTCCTACACGTGTTTACCATTTCCATGTTCTATTCACAGCAAATATATTGCTTCCATGAGGATGAGTTCTCAAAGTTTGAACTATAAAACTATTTTGTTATCTTCTCATTAGACTACATGCCAAATCCAAAGTTTTGATATTACTGCACTAATAAGCCAACTAGCAGTCAAGTTTGGTGCAGCGAATGGGTCATTGCTGTATATCATCACCAACCTTTCTCAAGATTATTCTACCTTCTTATCTCTTTTTTCTTCTCCTTTATTATTTTTTTCTGGATTTTTCCCATACTACCTGGAATGCTCCAAGGCTTTGCTTTCCATGTCCATTTTGGAATGTACTAGAAATAGGGAATAAAGCAATTCCACTGATGTAAGCTTGTATAAATATGAAATTTGTGCATGTAATGTGTGAATGAGAAAGAGACTTAGTGAGTGGAGCAAGGTTGTGTTGAGTCCTAGTGTAGTGAAGTAAGAGTGATTCAAGTGCTTAATAAAATTAAGAGAACAGTGTCGTGTGTGTATGCCCTGTAACAAAGTGTACAAGTGTTTCTGTATTTAAATAAAAGTTATTTTGTGTTGAACTGTTCAATTATCATAAAATCATTTTGATACACAAGCAAGTTGTAGGAAAAATTCCCTTTAGAGCTAAAGAATTCTTCAAAGTTCTCTAGCTTAAGCATTAAATTGGCTAGTACTGAAGCACCCAAATTGGCTCAATTAACAACTATTCAGAAACGCTTCGTGTTAAGATCAATCAGAACTTTAAAAAATATCCATATGATCACTTACCCCACTTAAGCCCATATTGACCAACCAACTTAGCCTGTATTCATAGAAGAAAGCAGATAAATGAAATCAGACTGGTAAAACAGTGACAAACTTGCACAACGATCCATTCAAATTTCAGAAGTTGAATGAAATGGAATGAACGAAACTTACTACGAAAGATGCACGAGCGATACCAGTGAGACCTACGAGAATTTAAAACTTGATAGACAGCCCAAACGAGATTTGAAGTTAAACACTCTCGATTAATGTATAATAAAATAAACAAAGAAATTACCCAGTTTGTTAGCATCAAACGGACCGACACAGGAACCCCAAATTACGCCGGCCTGTATTGAAATTCAACATCTGTTTAGGTAACAAAATCTTGTGAAATGAACGAATCTTAATTAATGTGTGTGAGGGAAGACAGAGCTAAACTTACAGTGCCCATGCGTATGACAGAACCAACTGCGATAGAAGAGCAAGGAGCGTCATCGAAGAAGTCTCTTTCCATTGTCGAGAATTTGTTCAACCTTCGATTCTTCTGCGAAGCACTGTCCCCCTTCTCTCCAGTTTTCTGCAGCGGGAGCCATTAATTGAGCCTTTAAAGTGTTTTTCCTGCCTATTTTCGACCAAAACTCTCGAAATTGTGCAAAGGCATAAATAATTAAAAATTAATAAACTAAATGAGTATTTGTCCTAATAATCACTAAAATTTAGATTTGCATCTTGGATTGTTCACCAAAATTTAAAATGTTGAATTTTGATCATTAATGGACTATTCTTTTCGTATTTCAGTTTTATGTTTTTAGTTTTGAATTCATTTTAATTTTATGTTTTGAGTGTCCATTTTGAAATTGTTGAAAACGTATTCTTTTTGTCATTTTTAAAAATTGTTATGAAAAATAAAAATTCCCAAAATGTATTTACTTTCTCAAATTTCTCACTCGTCTCTCTCTTTTCTTCCCTCCCCTCTCTGTAAGCCCACACCTGGGCGACTCAGAAACAACTATCAATTTAGTCCAAACAATAATTAATCGAAATGAGGGTCACGATCCCATTTCGCGCAGTCAAAGAAATTTGTGATTCCGGTGACGTCCGTTCAACCCATGGTCGCAGATCACATGGGTCACATTCCTTTCCCTTGGCGCACCTAATCCAACCATGGGTCAAACCTAATTTCAACTACAGCTAATCGATTTTATGAGTGAACTTATGGTTGAAAATTGAAAATTTGTGGTAGCGGTGGTGGCTGTGGTTAGTGATCTGGCAGTTGTATGGTGGTGGCTCTGGTGACTGTGGTGTCGATTGGGATGATGTTGTGGCTGTGATGGTGGTTGGGGTTAGTGATGGCAAAAAAATTCGTCCCGTTCTACCCCGATGCCGCCCCGCCCCGAATGGGGCGAAACAAACCCGCTCCGAAGTGCTCCAAACCTGCCCCATGAAGAATAAAAAATAGTAATTAATTACAAATTTTTAAAAAAAAATAGTTAACTGAAATTTTTTGAAAAAAATAAAATAAACGGGACAGGAAATGGGACAAGCCCACGCTCCGAACTCGCCCCGTCTCGTCTAAGGCGGGGAGGGCGCGGAGTGGGACAGGATGAGGGAGTGGTGGGGCAGGGGGGGACGAGGGTGTCCCGCCCCAAACCCACCCCATTGTCATTTCTAATTGGGGTGATGTTGGGGCGGCGGTTGGTGGTGTTTGGCAGGCGGCAATGGTGGTGGCTGGGGGTGATAGTAACTGAAAATAAATAAAACGCGTTTTGAAAATTTTGGCAAAGTTACAATTGAAAACGATGACATTGTCGTTTTGTGTTTTATTTGTAAATTTTAAATTTGTTTTCAAAAACTCATTTTCGAAAATAAGAAAGAAAAATGTATTTTCATTGTTTTGAAAAATCGAAAATAGAAAATGACTTGAAAACGACAAAGAGAACAGGTCCTAAGCGTCTCAAACTATTGCACGTTACAAGTTAGAATCAATATTGTTTAGCAACTCTAACAAAATAAGTAGACAAATTTCACAGCGACACCCCATCACGATTAGATGTCTATTAGCTCTTGTATACAGGTTGTTTACATTATGTTATCAACCATATTTTGGTTGGTTAATTAAATCTTAGCCGGAAACTTATTCCAAGTTGTAAGCTATTTATAGAAATTGTACATAAGATTTTCAGCAAGTGGAATAAAAAAGATTCTTTTCCAATCTTGCTCTTCTTCTTCGTTTCTTCATTTCTGCATCAACATGGTATAAGAACTAAGAGCTTCTTGCATTCTTCTTACTCATCTTCTTCTCTCTTCTTCTTCACTAATTCAACTCAGTTCTTGGTCACATAACCGACTGATTCAGCTGTTCTAATCCTCTTGTTTGCACTTCAAATGGAGGCGTCACAATCCGTAGATGATTTTGATGCAAGTCAATCCGCTATTGATGGACCTTCAAATGCATACTTCCTTCATCACTCTGATAGTCCAGTTTTAATCCTGTTTAATCCCGATTTCTCAACAACTCTCGAGAAATAACTATGCCTCCTGGGGCCATGTAATGACCATTGCTTTATTAGTAAAGAATAAACTTGGATTTATTGATGACTTAAAAGTACCGATTCTAATATGCTTAATTCTTGGATCCGAAACAATAATATAGTCATCTCTTGGATTTTAAACTCTACATCAAACGAAATTTCGACTAGTGTGATCTATGCTAGTTAAGCTTATGAAATCTGAACTGATCTTAAAGATAGATTTAAACAGAAAAATGGACCACATATTTTTCAATTACGTAGGGAGTTGATGAATCTTGTTCAAGATTAGAGTTTCGTCCAAAACTTCAGCCCCAATCAATATCAACAACTAATGTCTGTGTTATCCACTCACTTGGCATCAGGTTCAAGCACAACTGGGTACCATGAAAAATCCTTCACTTCGTATGCTGCACTTATATGTTTTTCAGTATCTGTACATTCTATCTTTTCATCCAAAGATATTTAGATAGTAAACTTAGGAGCCACTAGACTTTTATGTTCTATTACTGTTGCCTTTATGACAATGAGAGGCATTGACAATTCAACTATCACTTTTATCAAATCACACACAAATTCAAGTGAGACTATGTGGTGATGTCAAATTAAGTTCAACTCTCGTGCTTCAAAATGTTCTGTTTTTGCCACAATTCAAGTTCGTCTTATTATCCGTCGGTGCTTTAACATGTGACTTACGTCTCACCATCAGTTTCTTTCCTGATCATTTCATTATTCAGGAAGCGAAAAACCAAGAAAATGACTGGTAGGGGCGATCGAGTGCAAGACCTATATGTACTTGATACAAAAGTTCTGAATTCAGTTTCAAATGCTTATGTAAAATGAACTGTTATGTAATATTACTAAGTTCAATAAGAGTGTTACCCTCTTGCTAAACAAAGAAGGTTATCATTTGAATTAAATAACTATCTTTCGAGCTCTCCATTTGCCATTATACATTGTGACATTTGATGACTTTATCACATTCCTTCATACACATGACATAAATACTTTTTAACCTTGGTTGATGATTGTTCTCGATTCACATGGATTTACCTACTGAGGCACAAATATGATGTAGCCAATGTTGTTCCTAAGTTCTTTAAAATGGTGGGTACTCAGTTTATTGCTAAAATAAATGTGTTTAGATCATACAACATTCCAGAACTTGCATTCACCGAGTATTTTGCTGAAAATGAAGTATTGCATCAATTTAGTTATGTTGAAAGACCACAACAAACTCAGTTGTGGAGCGTAAACATTAGCATCTTCTAAATGTGGCAAGGGCTCTATATTTTCAGTCCCGTGTTCCAATCAAGTTCTGGACAAAATGTGTCTTAACAACAAAGTTCCTAATTAATAAAATCCCTTCTCAGTTATCGAAACACAAAAACACCTTGTGAAGTCGTACACAATAAATCTATAGATTATTCCTATCTCAGAATCTTTGGATGTTTGGCCTTTGCATCCACTTTAATTACTCACAAAAAATAAGTTCCAGCTTTGAGCTAAAATGTGTGTTTTTCTGGGTTATCCACCTGGGGTCAAGGGATACAAATTATATGATGTTGTTTCCAAACAAGTTTTCATCTGAAGAGAAGTTGTTTTTCAATTTATCCTTTCCATACAGTTGTAGAGGCAGATCAGCTTATTGATTAACTTTATGATTTGATCTTACTTGTTCCTTCATTAAATTCCCATCGAGATGCTTGTAATGATACTTCTAAACAAACACCCACTTCTGTCGCATCTATTGAAGCTCACCAGACAGAATTATCTATCCCCAAATTACAATCTATTGATGATGTCCCTAATGGTGATATACATGATCAGTCTGATGATCATCCCTTAGATTCACACCTGTTATTTACATTCGAAAGTTAGGACTATTAATCCTCTAGCGTATCTCAAGGAATTTCAGTGTAACTTGTTCAATCATAATCCTGGTTCCTCCACTAAGTCACCTTATCACATTGGGAACTTCATATCTTATGCAGCCTTATCCCCATCCAACAGGTAATTGTTATTAAATGTCTCTTCTCAATACGAGCCATAGTTATTCCATCAAGCTATCAAGTATCCTCAATGGCGTGCAGCTATGAAACTGGAGTTGGAAGCTATGGAACTTAACAATACTTGGTATGTTATCACTTTACCGGAAAGAAAACATGTTGTAGGCTGCTGATGGATATATAAGATCAAGTATAGGTAAGATGGTTCAGTTGAAATGCATAAAGCACGTCTTATTGCAAAAAGCTACACACAACAAGAAGGCTTCGATTATTTCAACACCTTTTCTCCGATGGCAAAAATAATCACTGCTAAAGTTTTGTTGGCACTTGCAGCTAGTCAAAATTAGCACTTAGTCTAGTTAGATGTTAACAATGCTTTTCTAAATGGTGATTTATCCGAGGAAGTCTATATGGATCTTCTTCTTGGATATGAAGTTTACAACAATACCAAACAGGGAGAGAAACTAGTTTGCAAATTACACAAGTTCATCTTCGAATTTAAGCAAGTGTCAAGGCAATGGAAATCAAAATTTTCTGAGGCACTTATTCAAGTTGGCTTATAGCAATCTAAAGATTATTATTCATTATTCACAAAAGGTTTTGGAGATACTTTTATAGTATTACTGGTATATGTTGATGACATAGTCATAACTGGTCCAAATGTTCGAGCTATTAATTCTTTAAAGGGATTCTTACATTCTCAATTCAAAATGAAAGACGGGATCTTTAAAGTATTTTCTAGGCATTGAGATTGCTCGTTCCAACTCGGGTATAGTGATTTCTCAGAGGCATTAAGCCTTGCAACTTCTTGAAGATACCGGTTACTTGGATTTTATACCACTTAATACTCTCATGGATCCAAAAGTACCTCTTAGTATACAGTATACTAAGGGGATCTTTTACTTGATGCTTTTTATTACAAAAAACTAATTGGTCAATTGATTTACTAGACAATTTCTCATCATGATATTACTTATGATGTCTACAAGTTGAGTCAATTCCTATCACAATCTGGATTACCATACCTCAAAGCAGTGCATCATCTTCTCCATTACTTGAAGAATAGCCCTGGTCAACGCCTACTTTTTTTAGCTTCATCTTCTTCCACATCAAGAGCATTTTCAAAGTCTGTCTCAGCCTTCAAACTACAAGCCTTTTTCTGATGCAGATTGGGGCTCATGTGCTAATACAAGAAAGTCAACAACAACTTTTTGCATCCTCATTGGAGATTCATTGATTTCTTGGAAAGCTAAAAGACGAGCCATTGTATCTTGTTCATCTGCTGAAGCGGAATATAGAGCACTTGTTGCCACTATTAGTGAAGTCATCCGGATAAATCAGCTGTTAAAGGACTTTCAAAAACAATTAGCCTCTCTTGCTGTTATTTTTTGCAACAATTAGGCTGGCATACAAATTGCTTCCAATCCCATTTTCCACGAGTAGAATAAACATATAGAAATCGATTGTCACTTCATTTATGACATATTGATCTATAATTTAGAGCCATTTTGACTCAGATTGTAACCCCAGTGAGGATAAATAATATTTTTGTTTCCATAATTGATTCCCACTTTTAAGCTACTTATAGCAAGTGTACATATGATTTTCAACAAGTGGGATAAAAGAGATTCTTTTCCAATCTCATTCTTCTTCTTCGTTTCTTCATTCCAGCATTTTTGCATCTAACAACGTCCAATCACGAAAAAAAGACAACTCACGTGAGGAAATCATATTTAATTGCTCATTATACTTTAAATTTAGAGAGAAAAAAATTTTTAAGGGAGAAGGATTAGAATCAATGTTAGCCTTGGCTTACCAAAAAATCAATTTTTTATTAAATTTTGATAAAATCTGATGAAATGTGTGGTTGATAGAAAAAATTGAATAGTGATTTTTAGGGGAATGTGTGGTTAAGAAGTTTGGAAATTTTTTTGATATACATGTAAAATATTTTGTTATATAAATATATGGTTGAAAATTGTCCTATAAGAAACCATAAAAAAAATAAATTATAGAGGGTTAAACAAGCACAAAAGTTGTGAGCTCCATAGTTGAAATTTCGGTTTCAATTAAAATCCAATTAAAATTAAAAATATGGTCGTTATTAGGTCTCACTCGTCTAATAAAAGTCAACAATAACGACTAATTTTTCAATTTTAATTTCTACCAAACACCCTTGTTTTTTGAATTGGGTCAAAGTCATATGATTTTTGTAAGGGAAAAATTCATGGATTAGGCTTTATCTTTCAGGAAATAAAAAATGAGGCCCAAAAGTTTAAATTTACAAAACTCAAGTTTTTATTTGAAATAATTAATTACATTTTACAATTAATTTATTAAATTAAATATTTATTTGTAAAATAATATAATCCACCCACCCACCCCACCTCACCCCCACCCACCCCACCTCTCCGACGATTACTACGACGACCGGCAACTACTCCGGCGACCGTTCTCCGACCAAAGTTAATTTCGATGACTATTTTCCGGTGACCGTTCCTCCGATTCCAAGATTACAGATATTTTATTACGTAGTTAAAATTTTAATTTCGGG
>CAIGRO010214852.1:0-11190 GCA_903798355.1 Fraxinus baroniana | reverse complement strand
TCAATCGGACATCGGAATACAAAGTTATGATAAAAACACTGAAAGAAGGTGCAGCTGCCTGTTTAAAACAAGAAATTCCGTTACATAATCCGTTAAAACAACAAATTCCGTTAGTTTTTCCGTTAAAAACAAGAAATTCCGTTATATAGCCACTTTTAATATATAGAAACTGAAATTTAATGATCCAGTTGGGATAAATTAGAATTTTGTAATCTAATTGAAATTTCGCTAAAAAAACTGCGCAGCCTTGATGAAAATGGATACAATCTAAACTGCACATTGCACAATATTCTAGTTTTGGAGAGGAACTAGAAATAATACTAATATTCCCACAATTAGGCATGACAAGATCATGCACACCCGAGGAGTAATATGTACCTCGATCGTCGAGCACATGAGGGAACACAGAGAACAAGAATGCTAACTAGAGTTTTTTTTTTTTTTTCATGTGCTAGTAAGAATAATAAATTTATTCCATTATAGTTTTCAAACCCCAGCAGCCTATTAATATAAATCCAAACGGGCTTGACCGTCTCTTAAACTTGACCATGTCCAATATTTAATTAATCAAATTAATTAAATTTGGTCCATGAATTATTTAATTAATTCGGGCATATAAATAAGCAACCAAATTAATTAATTATTCAACATTTGTCAATTAATTAATTGGTAGTTCTCATTCTTTTGGTTCTCTTTTATGTGTGACCCATTATGTTCCCAATCACGATACCTAACGACATGAATTAGTATTTTGATCTAATCAAAATCGATAAATTAAAACACCCTCTTTTAATTTATTACTAATTCACATTCGTTGACCCAAATTGGCTTCTAGTAATATGTCGGACAATACATGTGACGAGAAATGTCACGTGGTATGAAAAAACCAAACTTGTTCGTTTATCGTGAAACTATAATCATTTCGTCAATATGATTTGATCAATTATGAGATATGGATGTGTCAATATCAATTATCGATCATATCTTTTATCTCACCGTTAATTCAATGTAAGTCGAAAACTCCTTTTCGACTTATTAGTTCACTTTGGCTAAGGATTTCATTATTAACTTAAATGAATGGAATGTAGATCGTAATCTCTTACTATCTAAGAGTGACTAACCCTCTATTGATCATTCACAACCTTCATATGATTCTTGACATATCCGAACGATGCCGTATTAGCGACCTTTGGCAGAGCAACATCCAACAACATCAAAGTATGACTGTTCTCATATAAGGTACTAATATGACCGCAAGTCAAATGACCAATTCCACTACCGAACGTTAGAGATTAACCACTAACACTCAGATAGTTTTTCATGTGGAATCTCTTAGCGGGTCTCCAATGTTTTGTTCTATAACAAAACATTCATGTGTTTAATCAAGTGTTACCACACTTAAGCTTGTGAGATAAGCTACTTACTTTACAAGTAAGAAATGACACACGTGATGATCTATCCATAATAACGATATCCGTATCTCGTTATTACATACGACCACGGACGATTTGAGATTCAGTCATGTGCAATTTGTATCTCACAATCACAACTCCTTGTGATTAACAAATCACCAAGACTTGAATCTACGGATTCTATTTATTTAATTTATTAGAATATTAATTTAATTAAATAATAGATATTGCCATAATTACCCATCAATTATATATATTAAAAGTATTTATGTCCAAAGTTGATTGGGCTTAGGGCATAACACTTACGACACCCTCACCACGTAGATCTCGTCGAGATATATCACCGAGAAATAACACTCCCTGTGAGCTTGAGATCTTCTCGAGGTTATGACTTAACCTCGCACCTAACAACCCCTGGTCTATTAAGAGTCTCCAATGGCTTATTCAATTCTAAGGAGTTTGAGTCCTGCTATAAATATGCTCTCTCATTTTGAAAGGACTCAACCACCGGAGTTTTATCTTTATTCAAACACGTCAATTGAACAATACCCATCAAGTTGCAACTTTTAAGCATGGTATGACTCTTTAAGGGATTTGAGTAATTTAATCCTATCAAAAATGTACTACCAATCTCTATAAATAATTAAATACAACATCCAAATTCATTATCGGTAAGTTTTTTTACATAATTTTCAGTATATATATTTTCACAAAAATTCTCTCTAATTTAAACATCGGAGGGACGACGAGGACACACTTCGACGCATTTGTTTCAAGTATCAGAAGATCTCGTTCGTACTCATTCTCATTCCTCAAACTCAGCAATCGATTTGTGCGATTTCTTATAGCATCAAATGCTTTCCTTCTTAGTTCTTCAAGACATGATAGCATTTTTCAGAAAAATAAAATAATCAATATTTTACTTCTGATCAATAACATTTCACGTTCAATCTTCATCGGCGCATGCAAGAGTTAAAATACTAGAAGATGAAGTGTACTTGTATACTAGTTATATCACATATTTAGTAATCGATCACATAAGATAAGTAATCTGGTTGAGTTGTAATCACAAGCTAAACAACAATGAAAAGAATGATACGGAAATTTTTAAACCATGCTTGTGGAGCTTGTTTGACAACTCGTCTCTACTTATAAACTACCCCATTCAGAGTAGAGACTTGGTGGGGTTCGTCCTTGAATTTGAATGACGGTCTAGGCTAAGCTCGGTCCATATTTTTAGACAGGCTAGTTCAAATCCAAGCCGAGTCTCGTAGCAAGACCAACCTGCCCATTTTGACTCCTCTAATACATAAACATCACATACCTATATATTGTATATATTTTGCCTTCAGATATAAAATCGTGCTGATAAAGATTATACAGGAAGAGGAATGCACATATGACCGAATAGGCTTTCCAGAATAAGCATCAAATTTCACAAGTGGTCTGCAACTAATCCGACTAACATATATGCATTGCATTGCATTCAAATTTTTTTATTTTTTCATATTTATGCTTCTAGCACAAAATAGCATGTTGATAGCTGCTGCTAATTCTCAAGTCTTCATCTTTATCTTCAAAGCATGGCTCATGTCAACATCTACATCTGCATCAGCATCATCTTCATCGTTCATAATATTGAAATCACCATCATCTAATTTCTTGGGGACCCTATTGCGTTGTACAACCTGATTGGCTTCAAATTTTTCTTCTGTTTTTTCTAGAGAGATTTGCTTTCTGATCAGGAGTCCAACTAGATATCATGTCATTGAACCAAACCAGTAATTATCAAGTCTTCATCTTTATCTTCAAATGCATGGCTCATGTCTACATCTACGCCTGCGTCTTCATCAGCATCATCATTCATACTATTCATGTCACCAACATCTACATTGTTCTGGACCCTATTAAGTTGTACAAGCTGATTGGCTTCAAATTTTTCTTCAGCTGTTTTTGCTTGAGACAGGAGAATATTCTTTGCTTTCTGATCAGGAGGATTCCCACTAGATACCATTTCATTGAACCAAATCACAGCGCTGGAGAAATCCTCGTTCCTACCAAAAGCATCCATGATAGTAGTGAGGATCGTCTGGTTCGGTTTGATACCTTGAACCCGCATGTTGTTGTATTTCTCCATCATTTTCTCCAGGTTATTTGTTTTTGCATAACCTTTTATCAAAGTTCCATAAGTCACGAGATTGGGTTCAAATCCATCTTGTTTTATTCTTCTGAAAAAATTCTCAGCACCGTCCATATCAGAGGAATTAACATAAGTCAATAACATAGTCGTGTATGAGCATAGATCAGGGGCACATCTGCAAAATTCAACACAACAAATAATTAGTTCCAATTTTGAATTGGTATAGCTCACTGAATAACAATTAAATACAATAGATTCCAACTTTTTTGGCAATTAACACTTATCCCATCCATAGTGTATTCGTCGCGCAAGGCCATGTGTAAATTTTGGTTATCAATTATCTCTACAGCATGGTTTGATGGTTGAAAATAAACGACTAATCATTCTTTAAATCCATTTGATAAAGCCGAAATGTCACCAATTAAAATATTTGGCAATAAGAAGAGCAAGACGTATCCTCATGATCAAATCAGCATCTTAACAATTCAAGGTATGTAAGCTATACAATAAGAGGTAACAGGGGGGAGAGACTAATCCCTTTTTGCATTGACAAGAAGGATGAGTTCACAGGATTAAATCTGGGCCAACACGTACTGTTTCATTCTACTTGAATGTTGTGACTCCTCTTTTGCAATTTTTTTTACAAAATTTGTTACGGAAAGAAACCCTTACTCTCTTCTTCATCACTTTTCAAACCCTTTAGACATTCAAGCTGATATTTCAGTATATTTTAGGGCCATTTTCGTTGACTACATCTCAGAAGGTTACTTACAATTTCATGTTGAAGAGAAGATCATATTTATAAACTGAAGAAATCGATCCACCTTAAACAACTATGACATTTAACATCAGTTATCATCACATATAGTAGATCAAAAAAGAGTAAATGGGATGTCCTAGTAACAGTAAAAATCAGGACAATGGTAGAGTTAGTACAGTGGATCTTGTTGTCTCGAAGAGGGGTTTTATCATACATCTAGGTTTGATTATCAAAGATTAAAGAGAAATCGAAGAGATTGTAATGAATAAGATAGAGAAGCGTATTATATGAAATGGAGAAATCCTATATGAGGTCTACGTAAAAAGTGATTTTTCTAGAGGCACATGGAGAGAATACAAATGCACTATAACAAAATTTACACCCTACAGGTATTTGAAACTTGCTGCATTCATATGCTTAGATTTCTCTATCGATAACATGTAGAGTTCCACACTCTATCATGATTCACTCCGTCTTGTGAATAGTTATTATACTTCAAATAAGAGAATTGTGTATTCTAATACATTAAAAAACATTGACTTCCAAATATAATAGATTTTCATGCAAAAGTTAAATGGTTTTTTGTATAGGGCCATTTAGCACTAGCCATCTTACATATATTATTTAGACCAGGAATAATTGAGCAACTAATTCATATTCCCATGGAAGAAGAAATTTAATGCAACTCAAATACAAGTAAAACTGTGTAGCAGACATTTTCGTAATTTTGAAAAAGACTTGATAATGTGCAATCACTACTAGACCTAGACGACAATAAATATAAAAAATATAAGTCTAAAAGAAGGGAATTCCTCAATCTTTTAATAATTTTTTGAGATTAGGCTGGAATATGGGGAAAGTAAGACCTCTATGATTAATATTTTAGCTAATTAAAAAATTCACCTGTCTCGTCGCATGCTCTTGAAGACAATTTGAGCTTGCTCTACCATTCCAGAGATTGCAAAGGCATCAAGCAAGATATTATATGCTTTCTGTGTTGGCCTGGAAGGAAACAACATGCAGTTTTTAAGTCATGGTGAAAATAGTTTGAAAACTCGAAACGGTGACCTAGAAAAGTACATAATATTCATCTCATTGAATGATTTGCTGTCCAATTTATAAATATCACTGAGAAAAACGTATTTGTCCATTGAATTACCACTTCAAAAAAAATTTGGCAACGAATTAATGTTTCCAGTTGAAGAAACATCTGGTTAGGGCAAGAATGAATATTTTGCAGCGAATTGTGCACATAAGAGACTCAGAAGACAATAGTTTCAAAGAACAAAAAATTGAGACTTATTTCCTGCTAATATACTTTTGTCAAAGACAGAAATATTGTAAGCAAAAATCAGAGTTGTAGTTGAGGCAAAAATCCTGACATCGAAATTCTCTTCACTAGGTTTACTTGTAAAATGTACCACAAAATAACAAAAATTAGGAAAGATGTAATAAAGACAGGCCAAACATTAGCGGCGCATCAAACAGCGGCCAATTCGTTCAATGTGCATAGACAGAAAGCTGGAAGTAAAATGATCAAAGTGCAATGTAGTACACTATAAAAGCCTTTCAATAAGTTGAGTTCCTGAAGTAAGAGAGTGGACCATTATTGCAATCTCATTTCAATCTCAAATTTTAAAACCATAATATAATACTGCAAGAATATTAAGGAATCAGACCTGACACCAGCATCAAGCATCTCCTCAAATACAGCTAATGCCTCTTCTTCTCTTCTAGCTTTACCATAAGCACTGATGAGCAGTGCATAACTCACTACATCAGGCCGAATACCAGCTCTTTGCATCTAAAATTATAAATGTATTTCAAAATTCTAATGAATTCATTATAAGAGTTAAGCAGCAAAAAGTCAAGAACTGAAACCTAAATAATTCAGGTGCAATCTACACAAGAAAAAAAAAATGCCAGATAATGTTTAGTTCAATTCTACAGAAAAATTACCTGACTATCAACATCAATGCTAACAGAAAAGATAGTAAATTCGGGATAAGAATACTTATGAGATGGGTAAAATGCATAGAAGATGTCCAAAGAAACTTTATACAGATAATTAGTAAATCGAGGTCCAGCAGCAAACTTACAAAATATTATAAAAAATAACTATCAACAGTAAAACATAAAGGATATAGAAATTTTAAATACCTGGTCATAGATTTTTGCAACCTCCTTGTAATTGGTTTCAAAGGACATCAAGCTATTATATGTGACTGTAGTTTGCTGAATTCCTCTCTCAGGCATCAAGACAAATAGTTTACGAGCTTTGTCATAGCTTCCTGCTTTTTTGTACATATAAATCATCATGTGGAACATTTTCTGGTCTGGTTTTAGAGGCGAAGTTTGCTTATCTAGAAGGGTTTCAAAAATTTCTTCAGCTTCTTTATATCTGTTTCCCTGCAGTAGTCTCATTTTGCAAAATGAAGTTCACTCAATATTTCAGTAATAAATGGGAAAAATAAAGAACACATTGCATGGAAGAGAAGAGATACGTGATTGCAAAAAATCTCTCCGATTCCTTTTTAATGAAAAATCTCTCCGATTCCTTTTTAATGGTAAACAAAACAGTATATATTCTTATTGCTTTGTAATGATGTAAAGAAATCATGAAACTAACAATAATATATGTTGTAACCCAGTTCCAAATGCTACAACAGAAACTGTGCTGAGTCATTAGAAAATTGGGCCGCACTTGGAACCCCACTTCTTGTTTCCTATACAGACTATACATACAGGGAGATAGACCTCAAATTTTCTTGATGTAGTCATCTGAATATATTTCAGAATGAAGTTCATTTATTTAACAATTTTGCAAGGTTCATGTTCTTACCATGTTCATTAAAGCATGAGAGAAAAAAACAACACCTTAAGGGATCAATAAATCTTCTAACCTCCAACTATGGTTGATCTTTAAATCAATCAATTATTTAAAATCTGTTGATCATGCCTCGACAGCATATTGCAAAGGACCTTATATCAAAAGATGATTGAGCTCATAGCAACTAGTGTGGGTCCATAAAAATCAAAATATCGAGGAAGGACAGAGTGTTTCAGCAAACAGTGATATGCAGAGAATATGAGAATTGCAAACTAGATCTATGAAAAAAAAATAACAATTTTCATATGGCTTTCAGTTGACTTGGTAGCTAAGAAGCCACATCATCATTTTAGAGTGCTGAAGCACAATAGGCCTCTTTCATCCTGAACATATAGAGGCATGCCTTAAAACAGTTCATTGAAATCACAATTAGTTTATAGTATAGCTCCTTGTAGCAATTCCAATATTTTCACCCAAAACAAGCATTGTAATGTTGTAAATAACATGTGTATCAAGAATTATCTGGAGCCTTAAACTTTACCAGTTTTAGAGTTTGATCGAATCACAACTAAACAGCATAACCATGCTTCAATTTAGAAGCAAAGTTAGAGTCTTCATACTGCCATGCCCAGAGTGAATTAATAGGCAATATTTTCCAGAGAACTTTTTATTCAGTACATGGAAATTAAATAATTTGCAGACCCACTTCGACCATTAGATGCTAATAAACTTTGGTAACAGCAAAAATGTTAAAAGAAGGCTCATAAAGTATTATTATGGCCATCATTACATAGCAAGAATAAGCGCAACAAGGGATATTAATTTTCTATATTATCAATTACTTCAGCTTTACTTTTGACATACAACCTCGTGTGGAATAAGAGGAATGTGCATAAGAGATTCAAAAAAAAAAAAAACTGTAAGTTCCAGGATTTGATTACCTGGACAAATATTTTAAGAATTATTTGATATGTCACAGCAGAAGGTTCGGGGCCTGAAGATTGCATTCTACGAAATATAGCTTCTGCTTTATTGTATTGGCCTCCTTTTCCATATGCTTCCATAAGAGCAGTATAGGATATTACATTTTGTGGATAACCCTTTTTGTTCATGTAGCTTAAAACCCTCTCAGCTTTGTTGAAGTCTCCTTGCTTTCCGTAAGCCGTTATAAGCATCAGAAAATCCATCTCCTTAAAATCCCACCAATGCTGAGTCCGAAGCCATTCCAGAATCTGGAGTATAAATGAATTGCTAAACTTCAATGCATAAATAAGGTATTGATACGAACAACAAAAAAACAATAGGCTCTTATCAATTACATATTCAATCCAAGTCCTCTCGGGAATACCATGCAGATAGCTTTATTCAATTCTAGATAAAGAAACAAATGATAATATTTATACTAAACATTATAGCTTCAACATTCGAGATTAGATAACTAAGGAGCTTTTGAGTTCTAGGTATTGTTTTTGATCCATTAGAATTTATCCGCAACATAGTTTTACATCTCCCCTACGAATGTTTTTACAGCTTCATGTAACTATGTCAACAATGCTTTTACATCAACATCTTGGTCCAAGATTATTGATATTATCAATGCTAGTTTCAAAAATAAAATAATATTTCTAACCATTACTGCAGAAAAGATAGCACATTATGCATCCAATTGCAATTTTCTCCCATATGCATAAGATGTTGCATTCAGTCTAGAATTCATAGTTATTTTTTTGACTGACTAATTACAACCAAGGTGTATTATTAGTTAACTCCTAACTCTTCTCATTTTGAAGGCAATAAACAGAGAGCACAAAAAGTACCAAATAGATATTCTTCAAGAGAAAAATTAGGGAAAATAGCGCAAAAGCACTAAGCTTTGCATACCTCGCTAACAAGGTTCCACTTCTTGAGCTGCTTAAATCTGACCAGGGTTCCGACAACCAGGTCTTTGGGTAGAGACTGATGCTTGGCCCTCCGACTCTTGAGCACCAAAACAGCAGAATCTGCTTCCTCTATTTCATTCATTACTTTTCTCCAGTTCTTCTGCTCAATTTCATCCTCAGCATCCTTGAAAACCTCTACTTTCTTCCTCTTTTGCATGAATTTTCTCGGGGCCAACATACCGAGACACACTACTTCTGCCCTCCGAAGCATTCTAACATTTGCATACATCCCATTCTCCCAACTAAAAGATTTACTGGAAATT
Organism: Fraxinus baroniana; assembly: GCA_903798355.1. Lineage (NCBI taxonomy): Eukaryota > Viridiplantae > Streptophyta > Magnoliopsida > Lamiales > Oleaceae > Fraxinus > Fraxinus baroniana. Next base: position 1,845 of record CAIGRO010214852.1, on the reverse strand, counting down.
CATGAATACATAATTAACACATGGAATCATTTCCCTGACTATTGCCAAATGTGCTTATATTTACTATCAACAGAAAAATCCTAATCCAAAACTTGAATTTATAAATAAAAATTATTACCAGTTTCCCATACCCATTATTATTCAGATAACTGGGATTGGACAAAAGAAAAAAAAAACAGCATTTTTAATTGGTGCCCAGGTACAAAAATGGATAAAATCCATCAATTGCAAAGAGTTCACAAACTCACTTTTCCAATTCAGCAATATACAGCTGAAAATTAGAAAAAATAAAAATAAAAAATTACCTCCAACTAGAAGTGGATGGAGCTGAAATGAACGGTTTCAAAAACATTATTGAAGTAAACAACACTCCACAGTTGCGCTGCAGCTTATGCGGCGAGAGGTTTCTGGGAAGCAAAATGTTCAATATTTCAGAATTTTTGGGCCAATTGGTTAAGGACTTTTTTTTTTTTTCAATTGTAGATATTTTCCAATCTGTTAGACGGAAATTTGACAAGGCGATGTGTTATATTGTGGATTTAAGGAATTAAGTTCAAACTTTGAAATACTCCTCAAAAGTTTAGTTTAGTTACATATGGTGTGTCTAAGTGACATTATTTTGGAAAAATGTATTTTAAAATAATAGATTAATAGGGAATGTGTAATTAAAAATGAATAGAAAAATGTGAATAAAAATTTTAATTTGACTCAAACAGAGGCATATTCAATAAAAAACTGAGTATTCAATTGAAACTTTTAAGAATATCTACAAATCATGTCGGGCCCACTCGTGCATACGTGAGCTAGGTTCGACACGTAACGACATATCAATGGTCGAGATCACTCTAAAATCGGACGTGAGAAATGCTCAACGACACGAGACGTGTACGAGTTCCGACAAGATATCCGTGATAACCAATCGCTATGAACTCAGTTTGAAGTTTATGAATCCGTGTAAGGGAATAAAATAAGTTACTTCGAGTGTCTAGAGTTGTATTAGCCTTCAATTATTACATAGTTGTGGTATTTATAGTGTTACAAACGGAATAATGACCCTTAGATGAAATTACCCGTGGCTTCATCTCCCCGATTGAGGCATCAAATCCTAGCTATCCTGTTGATTGTCCTAGCTTCAGTAAGCATTTAATGCTCTTATACCCTATTAACAAGACAAGACATGAATACACTTTTTATAAGGGTCACATCAATCATTCAAAAAATATTTGTGTAATAAATTCAATATCTCCGCACGTGGGCCGTCACTAGCTGGTAGAGCCTCGGACCTTGGTCGCTTCGGCATGTCCACTTTGGATTAGTCGAGCCTCGAAAATTACCCCAAGGCCTCATCTTCTATGGCTCACAGTTCGATAGGAGTAGGTCCACAACTTAGCTAGTTTGGCCACGTGGTAGTGCCAGTAGCAAGTCATAACAATAGTCCCTAAGTCCATGTGTAATTATTTATGTCATACGTGAACTTTAGCAATAAACGAAGTACCCTCTTGGGCAAGGTGTCATAAAAAGTTTTAAAGTTCCCGATTCATCATACTAGTCCCCCAAGTCCAGGCAAAGATATTTTTACTGTGCATGGAATTAATAGCTGATTTAGAATTGTTTCATTTCGCAATAAAGAACACCAGACTGTCGAGACTGAGTTGATTTGAAGATAGCTGAATTTATTTTGAAGCTGAGGAAGATGAATCTTGAGCTGCTAAGGCTGATTAATAAATTGATTGACCTTGATTTGGGTGCATATGATTTATCAGTTTCATACGTTACCAAGGTGAGACAGCTGAAGCTGTACAACTTTCAACACACGTACGACCGTCACATTAAATGCACAATGAT
>CAIGRO010214834.1:0-12809 GCA_903798355.1 Fraxinus baroniana | reverse complement strand
TTTGGCCAAAGTTTAGTGACTAATGGGGTAATTAACCCCGATTTACACGGTTCGACATGAGATAGTACAGACAGTTACTTTGGTTAATCAAGTTTGACATGATTTACATGACTCGACACTGCAAAACAGAAGAAAGTGTTTATCCTGTATTTATTTGGACAGAAGTTTGGACAGTGTATTTGTTTTCTAGCCTGGTTCCTGCATTCATGTTTTTGCCTTTTTCTTTTTCGTGTCTGCCTTTTGTAAAAAATGACAAGGTAGGGTAATCTTTTAAGCAATTGGGACTCTTTAAATTTACATATGCAGATTTCTTATGCAGTAGTCAACAAAGGACGAACTTCACTACTCCGACTGACTGTGCAAGTTCAATTTGCATGTAGTGTTGTTCATAAATATAAAATAAATAAAAAAAATTTCATTTATACGAATTAAACTTTTAGATAAAATTATTCTATTAAAGAGCTTATGAGTTTCAACCTCACCATCACTCATTTATGGAAAAACTCGCAACAAATTCTACTTTTGTTTTAATCATAATTAACAAGGATACTTCAATATTGATTAGAAGGAAAGCCGGAAAGGGTTGGAAGATCAAATATTTATGGAAATTCAATGCTTGTTGATATGAAAAATTAATAATTACTAATTATGTTAATCCTCTTCGAGAGTACGAGTCAAATATATTCACCAAACAAAAAAGATTAGCTAGTATACAATCATACGATTTTCTATCTCATACTCTCGCAAGTAGATTTGTTTTTCATTAACGAAATTTATAACATGATTGTTCATGGTCACCTACATATAGTGTCTTTATCCATTAACACTGTTTTTTGCCTTTGATTAGAGGATCCTACTTAAATTTTGATATAGAAATAAATCGTTCAAATATTTCTCCTCAATAACCTGGCAAAGCAAGAGTCTCAAGAGGTAACAGTAAAACTTTCGAACCTCTTTTTGAAGAGGAGTATTGAAATCCTTTATTCCAATTTAAATAAATGAAGGGATAGAGTGGTGTTTGAGTCTAGATCTGTTGTCTTCTTTTCTGTGTAATTTTTTTTATAGTTGCATAGAATTAAATTATCAGTTGATTTTGTTGGAAATGGGTTTATAATTAGGTAGATCTTTGATCAAATTTGACCAAATATTCGAGTAGATCTCATTAATCAATTTAATTGAATGAATAGTCAAATGTGTTCTACTCCGTGAGTAGATGACTGTGATATATTTGGTTTCGCAAAACCATTTTGAATTAATGAAAAATTATTACTTAAAGTGAGGTTTTAAAATGTATCACTTGGAATATAAAAGAACAAAAAATGAGCTTTGTCCTACATAGAAAAAAGAAGGAAACTATGACTCGTTTATTAATCCTTATAGGGATGGCAAACAAACCCGTTTAACTCGATATCCGTGGGGCTCCGTCCCGAATGGGGTGGGGATTACCCACCTAATCGGGTAAACGGGGCGGGCACGGGGTGATGGTTATTACCCCGAAGTGGGTATGGGGTGGGTATAGGAAACATAGTACCTGCCCCGTATAAAATTAATTCCAAATTTATGTTTTTCATCAAATAAAAATAATAGGTTTATCATTATTATTAAAGAGAATATAATTTGTTTTTAAAAAATTAATAAAAAAGTAAAAATATTTACTAACTAAATACATAAAAAAAATAAAAGCAAAAAATAAAATAAATAAAAAATAAATGAGGCAATAAATGGGGCAGGCCACCTCAATCCCGTCCCGTCCCGCTTTAACAGGGTATGAGGATGGGGTATAGTAACAAAAATACTTGATGAGAAGGGGGTATGAATGATCAACTCGTCTTATACCCGTCCCATTGCCATCCCTAAATCTTTACCTTGAAACTTGGTTAGATCTCAAGGGGTACCACTAGTGTTTGAAGGGAGAAGAACTTAGATACTATTCAGTTTTGTCCAAAGTCCACCCGCGTGTTGCTGTCCTTGTCCTATCGATCAGCTTGACTCACGGATCGTGGGTCGTGAACTTGGGTCTTACTTAGATGGGCATGAGACGAATCCAGTCTCAGTGGGATAAAAATTTAACTAAGATTTTTTTGTCAAAAAAGACAAAAATGTAATATTAAATTTCATTCATATAGTTGTTCTTTATTGGTTTTCGTACTTTTAATATGTCATGTAACAATTCAATATACATAACGAAAGTGTCTTTTCCCTACTACTTGATTTCTTACAAGTTTTTAAGTTTATCGAATTACATAAATGAATTTAACTAGGATTCGAATTCTATAGTTGAGCTCAATATGCGCTACCTAAAAATTGAGTCACCAAATCAATATTTTATTCTTTTTAATCATGTTCAATTATTTCTCGTGCATAAGAATACCTAAAACTAAGGCGTGGAGAATATTTTATTATAAAACTCTAATAAAACTAGTCAAATAAAATATAGAAAGTAAACATTTGCCAAGTAGTAATTGTTGACCTATGGTTGATTTAAAACCTCAAAATTTTGATTATAACAAACAAGTCATGTTTACTAACAAATTGAATTTAAGTGATTATAGTCTTTCAATGCATACGATGGAAAATTAATCAATGGTCGTCAAAATATCAAAATCTATCATCACAAATCGGACTTATGAAAAAAGTCAAAATCGAAGTCACATTCAATATCAAAGACTTGATCTCTTAGATAAAATGTAAAGATACTAAAACTTTGATATATGACAATGAATGCTTAAGCTCAAAATCCCTACATGCATTAAAAATAATTTTGTGCATTAAAAGTCATTCGTACATAATGATTTGATCAAATGCAAAAATGATTTTTAAAAAATGATATTTGGAGTTGTAAAACATTTTTTATCTTAAAAAGTCAGTTAAAAATACTCTCCAAAAGTCCACACTTTTCAAAACCTTCAAATTGAAACAAACGGAGGCAAAACGTGAAAAAAGTCAAACTGCCCCTCGGTTGACTGGCTAAAATTGGCGGTCGATCGAAAATTCCCAACGGTCCAAAATTTGACCGTTCTGATCTCTGATTTTTCTATACAAACAGCTATATTGGTCATCTGGACAAGAGGTGGTTGACCGAACGCGGTCATCCGAACTCCCAAATTTTTTTGATAGTTTGAACTATATAAATACATCTACTTCTTGCATTCAAAAATGATTCTTGAAAAGTATAAAATTGAGAATTACTTGAGCAAAAAACTCTTTGAGCTTATATCTTTTTAATTATTCAAATATTTACTTTGAAAACTTTAGATTGATTGAATCAACTTTTGAAAATCATCTTTTCCATTAAAGTTCTTTCATCTAACACTTGAGCTCCATTCATTGCTATTTATTAAAGGGTTATTCTATTTATCTCTTGGTACTTAATTGTGATCATTTCATTTATTAAGATAGAAGTTTCAATTTGTAAAATCAATTTTCTTTAAACTTGTGGGTCGTGTTGAGTTGTCTTAGAACTCAAGGGATCGGTGCTCATTGTTTATAAGTCATCGAAAGCTTGGTAAATGGTTGAATTGCACCACAAGTCAATCAACATAGTGAAATTGGCCTTACTCGTACCAGAGCGCTTGATAACGGAGGACGTAGATCATTGCGTTGGATCGAACCTCCATAATTATATCGTTTGCATTTTCTATCCCTCTTTACTTATTACTTTCATATTCATACTTAATATTTGAATTAATTTATCTAGTTATTACGTGCTTGACTTTAGATTAATTTTTCAAAAAATTTTAAAATATCAATTCACCTTATCTTGGTTAGCTATTCTTGGGCTGTCAATTGGTATCAGAGTGAGGTGCTCATTTTAAAATTAAGATATTACAATCTCGAGCAATGGCCAACCACAAAAATCTTCAAAATCTAGAGGGGCATTCCACCAATCGACCTCCATTCTTTGATGACACACATTATAATTATTGAAAAATTAGAATGATAATTTACATCAATCAATAGATTATAATATTTGGGAAGTCATTGAATATGGTCCTTACGTGCCTACCAAAATTATTAAAATTGATAGAAAATCCGATAAATATATTCCTAAAACTAGAGAGGAATATGATGAAGATGATAAAAGAAAATTGTTCTTGAATACTAGAGCCAAAAATCTACTTTATTGTGCCTTAGATAGAAATGAGTTTAACCGTGTTAGCGCATGTGACTCCACATATGATATATGCCATGCTTTAGAAGTCACTCTTGTTGGCACTAGTAAGGTAAATGAAACCAAGATTAATCTCTTGGTGAAAGAATTTGAATTTTTTTTTGTTTCATGAAACAAGACGAACCTATTGTTGACATGATTATCCGCTTCACCGATATTGTTAATGGCCTCAAGGGCTTTGATCATAAACTTTCTAATGGTGAAATTGTAAGTAAAATGCTAATGTCAATTTCGGAAGATTGGAGATCATTGAGAATGTTGATAGAGAATACCAAAGATATCAACTCTTATCTTGTGGAGGAACTCTATAGAAATTTACTATCGAATTTCAAAAGGAATGATGGATCTCATGTCACATTTGGAGCAAAGGGAAAAATCATCGGAATTGGAAGCATTGGTAATCATCTCTCCCCTTCCGTTGAAAATGCACTATTGCTAGATAACCTTAAACATAATTTATTTAGTATTAGTCAATTATGTGATAAAAGCTATCATATTAAATTTGATTCTTCTAAATGTCTCATTAAGGATGCTATATATAAAGAGGTGTTGTTTATAGGAAGCCGAATCAAAGATGTTTATATCATAAATATTGATTTTGAAAATGATGAAAAATGTTGCGAGTTTAAAAGAGGATACTTGGCTATGGCATAGAAGATTAAGTCATGTTAGCATGAGTCTCTTTTCAAAAATCTCCAAAAATGGTTTTGTCAAAGGTCTACCAAATTTGAAGTTTGAAAAAGACAAAATTTGCGATGCATGTCAACTCGATAAACAAGTAAAAAGTTTATTTAAACCCAAATTACACTCTTCAACTATAAAACAACTTCAATTACTTCACATTTATCTTTTTGGACTATCAAGAACCGCTAGTTCAGGGGGAAAATACTATGCTATTGTTGATGATTTCTCTAAATTCACTTGTGTTTTTTTTTTTTTAAGTCCTAAAGATGAAACTTTAAAAACCTTTAAACATTTTTGTAAAAAGACTCAAAATGAAAAATGATACTCCATTACAACCATTATAAGTGATCATGGTGGAGAATTTGATAATCTCGCATTTGATGAGTTTTGTAATGAAAATGGATATGAACATAATTCTTCGGCTCCTAGAACTTTTCAACAAAATGGTGTAGTAGAAAGGAAGTATCGCACATTTCAAGAAATGGTTAGAACCATGATAAATGAAAATAGCATACTAAAATATTTTTGGCTTGAAACCGTTAACACCGCTTGCTATATTGTTAATAGAGTTTTAATTAGTCGAAAGAAAATCAATACTCTATATGAACTTTGGAAAAATAAGATTCTCAATATCGATTATTTCAAAGTCTTTGGGTGCAAATGTTTTATCGTGAATACAAAAGAAATTTGGAAAAATTTGATTGAAAATCCAACATTGAAATTTTTCTAGGGTATTCATCGACTAGTAAAGCCTATAGAGTTTTCAACAAAAAAAAAACTCTAATCGTTGAAGAATCCATGCATATCGCTTTCAATGAAACTAACTCCCTTGATCATGAGAAATGTATTGATTTTGATGTACATTTGGAAACTCCATTCGAACAAAAGACTATTCAAGATCAATACAAGGAAGATCCACAAGATAAACATCAAGAATGAGAAAATGTTCGACAAAGAGAAGAAGAGCCAACTGGAGTCCAAAAAGACTTACCTTTACCAAAAGAATGGAGGTTTGTTCATTCTCATCCTAAAGAACTAATTATCCATCAAAAGCTATTACTTCTAGAGCCTCTACTAAAAATCATTTAAGGAGTTGTGAATTCATTTCACAAATTGAACCAAAAAACTTCAAAGAGACCGAGTTTGATGAATTTTGGATTCTACCTATGCAAGAAGAACTAAATCAATTTGAACGAAACCATGTTTTGAGACTTAGTTTCTAGACCAAATGATTAAACCATCATCGGTACTAAATGAGTCTTTAAAAATAAACATGATGAAAAAGGAAAAATAGTGCGTAACAAGGCTAGATTAGTGACCGAAGGTTAAAATCAAGAAGAAGACATAGATTTTGAAGAAACGTTTGTATTAGTGGCTAGATTAGAATCATTCGCATGCTTCTTGCATTTGCTTTTCCTGAAAAAATTCATTCTTTATCAAATGGATGTCAAAAGTGCTTTTATTTTTAACAATTTTATTTAAGAAAAAGTGTTTGTTGAACAATCACCCAGCTTTAAAGATCACAAGTATCCGAACTATGTTTTCAAACTTAGAAAATCTCTTTATGGTTTAAAACAAGCTCGTAGGACTTGGTATGAAAGATTGAACAAATTTCTAATTTCATGATTTTTAATAAAAAAAAAAAAGCAGATACTACCCTATTTGTCAAAACTTGAAAGAATGATGTGATTATTGTTCAAATCTATGTTAATGATATTATATTCGGTGCTACTAATATCTATCTTTGTGAAGAATTCTCAAAATGCATGAGTATGATGGGAGAACTCAAATTCTTTCTTGGTCTTCAAATTAGCAAGCTAGAGATGGTATATTCGTCAATCAAAATAAGTATATATTGGACATGCTCAATAGGTTCGAAATGGATGACTTGAAACCTATGAACACTCCCATGAGTACATCCGTAAAATTGATAAGGATGATCAAGGTATTTCCGTTGATGTCACAAAATATCGAGGTATGATCGGATCCCTTCTCTACTTAACTGTTAGTAGACCTGATATTATGCTTAATGTGTATTTATGTGCTCAGTTTCAATCAAATCATGTAGAATCCCATATTAGTGCCATAAAATGTATTTTTAGACATCTTAGTGGCACTAGAACATTAGGTCTTTGGTACCCAAAGGGCACTCATATTGATCTTCTTAACTATTCGGATGCCGATTGGACTGATTGCACAATAGATCATAAAATCACTAGTTGAACTTGTCATTTTTTAGGATTTGCACTTGTGTCATGGTTTGTAAGAAACAAAACTCGGTTGCATTATCTACCGCCGAAGCCGAGTATATCTCGACCGTCAATCATATACCTAGCATGTGTGATAACATTAGTGCCATAAATTTATCAAAATATCCTATCTTGCACTCTCGAACCAAGCACATTGAGATTAGACATCACTTCCTAAGAGATTACACACAAAAATGGGAATTTATTAATACGGAAAATCAATTTGTCGACATTTTCACTAAACCTCTAGCACTTGATCGTTTCTCACATATTCGAAAAGGATTAGGGATTATTGACGAGTTCAAAATATATGGCTAAATTAAATTCATACTATACGTTCTCACTTAATTTTTTTATATTTGATTGAGTATGTTTAAAAAAAAAAAAAAAAAAGAGGTCTGGCGTCCCGGCGGTCGACCGGACTATCGGGATTCCACTTGTTTTTATCTTTTCCATCTCTCATTTTTCACTCATTTCTCTCACTTTCCTTCTTCTTCTCCATATATATACCTCCAAATTCACAATATCCTCCATTAATCTTCAAGATCTCACCAAGATTTTCAAAAACCCATCACTTTTTCTCTTCAAAAATCTTAAGATCCACATTTTTCTTCCACTAAAAATTTAGNGTCAAAATACCGGGAAAGAAACCAAGGAGAAAAATGTTGCCAACTTCTTCATCAGTGGACGAACCCGAGGTGCCGAAAAATCATTTTGATAAATCACTCATCCTTATAAGTAAGGCCATAGATTCTACGAATTTTACTCTTTAAGCACCTGCATTTCACGAGGAAGAATTCTTCTTAAGCATGGGTTGGGTCTCAATTGCATCTATGGAAAAATATGCATATCTTAAGCTTATGAAAGATTTTTACAAAAATATGGTTTATACTCCTTGTACGGGTTGCATTTCTTGTTTAGTAAAAGGAAAAAGGATTACAATTACCAAAACCTTCGTACGTTCTCTTCTTGAGCTAAAAGAATGTGCGAATAAGGTGTTTTGTCATATGGATCATCCCACGTGTGACGATTATAATCTTATCATTGCATGTCTTAGAGTGACCGGAAAAAATTCTAAACATCCAATAAAACTTAGTTCAAACCAACATACTTTACCTTGTAATGTTTTACACATTATAATTGTCCGCGTTATCCTTCCTAGGAAATGTTATCTTGATGAAGTTACTCATTTCGACCTATTCCTTCTTGATTCCTTTTTAGTCAGGCGAAAATTGGATTTTCCAACAATTGTCATTGGTCACATGAAAATCGTCTACTCCGCTACTTGCGTCAAGGTTTTACTAAATATTTTAAACATTTTGAAATCCCTCTAAATGATGAGATCTTCATTTCATTCTGTTCCACTGGCATTATCAATACTCGTACTCTTAAACGCATGAAAATTGTTAAGGAAAATGGGCAATAGGTTGCCTGTACTAAGGGATTTGATTCGGACTCGGGACCTTCGACTTTACCTTTTGAAGGAGATGAAGACGACATCGAAAATGATAGTGAGGATGATGTACCACATGTTCCAAGTCCTCTTCATGACATCCCGGGACCGAGTGCTCCTCCACCCTCTGGCAGTTTTACTTTTACCGAGGATCACTACAATCTTCTCAATGGGCGCATTGATTCACTTACATCCTCCATCGATGGGCTTGGCTGGATGCTTCATCATATGCAAGTTCAACAAGATACAATACAAGCTCAACAAGCAGCAATGTAGGCTCAGCACGATGCCTTTTATGCTTACTACAGCGCTCAACAAAAGGCAATGCAGGCTCAACAAAATGCATTTTATGCTCGGTTCAATGCACTATTTTAACCACCGCCTCCTCCGGAGTCTTAGATGTGACTTTATGCATATGTATTTTAGTCCTTATGTTGATCTAATTTCTTTGTATCCTTACCTTTCGTAAACTTAGGTGTTGACCGTCTATGCGGTATACTATATTTTGTATTTTTTTGACTTCATGTGCTTACTTAAGAGGGCACACTTATATTGTGTCCTATGATAGTATTTTACTCTTAAATGCTATATCTTTTTTGCTTATAACAAAAAAGGAGAAATGGATAAGATGATATGCTTGATGAAGATATGATGACGAAAAATGCTTGCCTTGAGAAAATATATGTTTTCAAAGTGTTTGGCTATTGTTTTGTAAAACATAGGGGGAATACATGGATCACATGCAAAATTTAAGATTTATATTCCTCATCAATTGTTCAATATTACTTTGTAAATCATCTTGTTTGTCATAATAAAAAAGGGAAAAATTGTTGACCTATAGTTGATTTAAAATCTCAAAATTTTGATCATAACAAACAAGTCTTGTTTACTAACAAGTTGAATTTAAGTGATTATATTCTTTCAACGCATACGATGGAAAATTGATCAATGATGGTCAAAAGATCAAAAGCTATCATCTCAAATTGGACTTATGAAGGAAGTCAAGATCGAAGTCCGTTCAAGATCTTAGAGCCAAATTTCAGAGCAAGATCAAAAACTTGATCTCTTAGCTAAAATGCAAAGGTAGTAACACTTTGATGTATGACAATGAATGCTTAAGCTCAAAATCCCTACATACATAAAAAACAATTTTGTTCATTAAAAGTCATTTGTACGCAATGATTTGATCAAATGTAAAAATGATATTTGGACTTGTAAAACACTTTTTATCTTGAAAAGTTAGTTAAAAATACTATCCAAAAGTCCATGATTTCAAAACCTTCAAATCGGAACAAACGAAGGCAAAACATGGAAAAAGCCAAACTACTTGGCGGTCGACCGGCCAAAATCAGTGGTCGATCGGAAATCCCAGCGGTCCAAAATTTGAACGTTCTGACATCTGATTTTTCTGTACAAACGGTTATATTGATCATCTGGACAAGAGGCGATCGACCGGACGCGGTCATTCAAACTCCCAGATTTTTTACGGTTTGAACTATATAAATACCTCTACTTCTTGCATTCAAAAATGATTCTTGAAAAGTATAAAATTGAGAATTACTTGAGGAAAACTCTTTGAGCTTACATCTTTTTAATTATTCAAATATTTACTTTGAAAACTTTAGATCGATTGAATCAACTTTTGAAAATATCTTTTCCGTTAAAGTTCTCTCATCTAACACTTGAGCTTCATTCATTGTTATTTATTAAGGTGTTAGCTTATTTCTCTCTTGGTACTTAGCCCGTTTGACACCCATTCTTATTCTCATTCTCATTCTCATTCTTAATTTCAACCACACATTCTCCTAATAAAATAATATTACACACAAATCAAAAACTTTTTATCACTTTTTCACCACACATTCTTACATCAATCACTCCAAAATTTCTCTACTTCTAAAAATGGGTTTCAAACAGGGGCTTAATTGTAAGCTTATCATTTATTAAGAGAAAATTTTCAATTTGTAAAATCAATTTTCTTTAAACTTGTGGGTCATGTTAAGGTCTCGTAAAACTCAACGTTGTACTCTACAAATTGTTGTAGTGCTATCACAATGAATTAACACAGATGGAACTAGTTTTTCCCATAATTTCAAACAATAAGTCCCTTAACCAATTTGCTTCCTTACTTGCAAATACCAAAGCTATAAACTCAGCTTCCTTACTTGAGTTAACAATAATGATTCGTTTCTTAGATTTCCAACATATAGCACCATCACCCAATGTAAAGATATAACCAGTGGTAGAGAGAAAATCTCTTGACAAAATATTCCAATCGGCATCACTGAATCCTTCAAGTATTGCAGGATACTTTTTTATAAAACAACCATAATTTTTTGTACTAGATAAATATTTCATTAAACTCTCTACGGCATGCCAATAATCTCTTCTTGCCTTGCTAGTAAATTTGCTAAGTATTCCTACTGCATATGCAAAGTCAGGTCTAGTACAATCAATTGCATAACGCAAGCTTCCAATTATGCTAGCATATTCTTTTTGATTAATCTCATCATTTTCATTATTTATAGGAAATAAGTGAACACCAGAATCACTTGTTTGCAATAATAATAATTACACTTTTTCAACATTCTATCAACATAATGCGACTAAACAAGGAAAACGACACCTCCTGTTTTGTGATTTTCATATCCAAAATAAAATTAATCTCATCAAATCATTCATATTAAAATGGTTACAAAACATGATTTTGTCTCATTTATAACATGCAGATTTGAACCAAATATCAATAAATCATCCACATAGAAACTCACAATGACATGTGAATTTTCAGAAGATCTGCAATATATGCACTATCACACTTGTTGGTTTTAAAACCATTTTTAATCATGTAGAAATCAAACTTTTCATGTCACTGCTTAAGTGCCTATTTTAAGCCATGTAGGAATTTATTCAGTTTACACACTTTGCTCTCTTGTCCAGGCTCTACAAAGCCTTCGAGTTGATCCATATAAATCTCATTATCTAGATTTCCATTCAAAAGGCAATTTTTACAGCCATTTAATGAATTTCAAGATTATAAATTGCAACCACTGTAATCAACAATCTAATGGATGTGACTCTAGTTACCGGAGAAAAAATATCGAAAAAATCAAGGTCGACTTTTTGTTTAAATTCTTTTGCAACAAGTCTAGCCTTGAATTTATCAAATGTACCATATAGTTTATATTTCTTTCTACAGACCCATTTACAACCAATAGTTGTACAACCCCGTGGTAATTCTACCAATTTTCAAGTGTTGTTGGAGATTAGAGAATCCAAATCATCATTTACAACATGTTTCCAAAATACAACATGAGGTGAAGAAAGTGGAGTATCCTCAGTATTGAAAACATAGTACTTAGAGCCAAATTCTTTATCAACTCTAGCTCTTTCACTCCTTCTAAGTTAATTTGAAAATTTTCTTGGTTTGAAAAATGAGTAGAAGAACTTGGTTGTGATAAAATATTTTGTCTTAATTCTTCACCACCACTATTTTTGGTTCTGAAATGAAATTTGTCTTCGTGAAGAATAGCATCACGTGACTCAAAAATAATATTATTTTCAATATCTAAAAATATGTAAACTGTACTATTTACTGTATATCCAAGAAAAACACAAGTGGTAGTTCTAACACCCAATTTTGGTATTTTAGGATTGGTTAGCTTTACAAAAGCTAAATAGCCCCAAACCCTTAAAAATCCCAAGTTCGGCTTATACCTTTTTCACAGCACAAAAGGTGTGGTTTTTGTTTTCTTGTGAGGCACCCTATTCAACACATCACATGCTTTTAAAATTGTTTCACCCCAAAGATTTGAAAAAGTACCTGACTCAATAAGCATAGCATTTGTCAAATCAACCAAAGTTCTATTTTTCGTTTAGCTACACCGTTAGAAGAACGTGGGTATGGTGGAGTAGTCTCATGAATTATTCCCAAAGACTGAACAAAAGAATTAAAAGTAAGAAAATCATACTCTCGGCCTCTATCACTTCTAAGTATTGATTTTTTTACCGAATTGATTTTCAACCTCTTGAACGAAAACTTTGAATTTATCAAAAGCATCACTTTTATTTTTCAATAAATAAACATAAGTATATTTTGAAAATCATCAATAAAAATGATAAAATATATGTTTCCTCCACATGTCACCGTTCCTTCATATTCACGAAGATCAGTATGAATTAACAATTCAGTATTTCTTTCAACACTTGTATGAGGTTTCTTTGTAATTTTTGCTTGACTGCAAATTTCACA
>CAIGRO010214832.1:0-13617 GCA_903798355.1 Fraxinus baroniana | reverse complement strand
CTATTGTTGTTTACAAACCCCATACCACTTCAGATCTTACTCCCTATTAAAGTAAAACAAGATTAAGGGAAGAAAATGTATTAAAGATCATTCAATAATCAAAATCATGACAAAACTACGCATGGCTTAAAGCACCAAAGCCAGTTAATACACAATAAACTTTGATTGTTAAGCCTTCTATACTTAATTTTTGAATCATCTACAACTCAAGGTCATGTATATACCTCTACAGCATCGACACATGTGATTAAGAAACACCAACTACAACAATGCAACACCATATCTTATTTATTAGAGTGGGCTTTTCCTGTAATTAAACCTTAGCTCCATATTGCGCTGAAAATCGTGAAGCACGAACTCCACCACTGCCAGCACCAATCACAAACAAATCAAAGTCATATTGAGTCTCCTCTTCATTGGGCTTTTCCAGCTCCCCGTCCATCAACATCTTCCTTGCCATGACAACAATACTATACACACATAAAATCCACAAACTAGTAATATTAGATCCGCAAAGTACGGAATCATCATATAGAAATAACATCAAGCTCTCAAGGAAAAAGAAGATCACATGTGAACAAAGTTTACTTAATTAATTCTGACTTATGATAACTACCCATTTACTTGAAAATGGAAGAGATTTTTACATTTTGCAAAAGTAAACAAGAATTATTCTAATAAATAGATTACTCCAACAACTTATCCCCTACTGGGTTTTCTTTCCACAAAGTCCATTTCTTTTTACTCGTTCGAAGAATGCCGTGCCCAATTGCTTTAAGTTCAACGAAACGAAGAAAGATCACAACTTTTTTTTTTTATTTCGTAAAATTAAACAAGAAACAAGCTAAAAACAAATTACTTGAGTTGAATTCCTCTTGGTTTTCTTTCTTATTCTTTCGCTAACACTTTGGAATGAAACAGTTGAAGAATTAATACCAGTAAAAAAGAAGCTTGTTTTAATTGTTGATTTTGCTTTTGATTGCTTTCCTTTATGGAGTGTCGTCGGAGCAGAGCTATGAAAGGAAAGCGATGGGTTGTGTGTGTGAGAGAGAGCCCCTACAAGATATTTAGGGATAATTCACCGATAGTCCCTGATTTATGGTGTTTGTCGCAATTTCATCCTCAATATTCATTTATTAGCTGATGGTCCCCATTCTTTTTGTAGCAATATTGGTCCGCAATAACAATTTCCTATAAGGATTTTAATTGAACATGAAGGCTTATATGTGAAATATTGTATATTAAATTAAATGTTATTGATTTTGGTTAAACCTGTTTAAAGTGATATAATAAGGTTTCGATATTTTGAATTTTCAAATATCTAATTAAAATATGAGTCTTTATGTGTAAAGATTTTTCAAAGAGAAATAAAGGAACAACATATTGATCTGAAAGATTAAAAATCGCAGGACTTGTTCATTGCATTAATCATGTCTAAGTCAGGTACGCTTCCGCTTTTGTTCACAAATTCTTGATGATTCAACATGAACGACCATTATATCGGTAAAGTATTTTCCCAACATTTCCATCAAAATATTTGACTGTTGAAAAGTCCTCATACTTACTCTTACTATGAGCTAAAATATCCAAAAATAAAAGAATATTGAATCAATATAAAACAGTAAAAGGACATTTTTTTTCTTCTCAAAATTCATCATTGCCATCCCCTACACACCAAAGGCTAGTGTCACGGCCGCTAAGGCAACTCGAAATGACCTCATTTCTGAAAGGTGGATCTCTATCTTCTACAATTGCCGCTAAATGTCATTCAATTTGACAATTAAATCTCAACTTTTTACCGTCGAAATAATTTCTAATTAATGCACTATCCAACATCTTCATTCTCTAATTGATGGACGTATTCTAGATGCGTGATTTAGTTGCTTGACTTAACATCAATAATCAAGAATTGTGACGAAAACCTATTTTCAACCATTTATGTTCTTTCATATCTATATTCCTAGTTTGAGTCCGATTTTTACAAAGAAGAACGTTTTTTTTTTTTATTTTTCACTTAAAACAGAGAAAGTGACGCTAGCCAATCTTTTGACGGAAAAGTGGAATCAAAGACTAATATGGCGCACTTAAAAGTAAAGGTCAAGGACCGCGTTGCCAAGAAACATACTTTAGACATGAAAGTGAAATAAAGTCAATAGGTTGGAGAGCGATGGTTCAATTTTCCCCATTATTTATTCGTAGATTAGATTCTCAATCTGAAGGGTTATTGGTCAAGGCGCCAGCCGTCTTGTCTGCAAAGGTTCACTTAATTATTAGCCCAATTTGACTCTTGTTATTTTTAACAGTCGAGCTATACGTTCAAAAAGAAAGCCCACAAAATTTCAACAAAATACACACATTTGTGGGTTCCGCATGTTTTTTATTTATTTTAAATGCATGGTGAATCCCGCACATTTGTGTCTTTTCTGACCAAATTCTGATGGCAGGTACATGGGGGGAAAACCTATTTTTAAACACCTTTTACTTTTTAATCATTTTCAATTACATCCACACGATGAAACATTCTACAAGTAAGCTTATTTTAGATTGGGGTCTTCGAATGATTTTGATAATTGATGACACTACCCACCAATAGGTTCATGGATTTGGGACGACGGGTATGGAGATTAAGAGCGTTGTAATGTGGTATCGGGTTTCGTTTTGGGAATGAAAGTAATTATTTTTTTCTTCTAATACTATTTATTGTTATACGATATTTCTTTCTGGACAAGTCCTTTTCGAGTAAAATTAAGAAATTTATAGGACGTGATTCGAAATTATAAGCTAATTCGACTTAAAAGTTGTGTACGTTAAACCTGGAAAATGGGATTTCATATGTAAATTAAGATCAAAAAATACATTGGCATAGTCGAACAATTTTCAACTCATTCTGCAAGTTATTATCAAGAACAGCTGAACAGGAGGTATGCGAGCCAATGTATCGACCACCTACCACCTAAACACATCACTCGAAAAATCCCATTTTCGAAGACTACTACTACGACGACTACATGCACATCTAGTGCAAGTGCAGTGACTTTGGTATAAAAGCCAATTGATTACTTAAAAGACCAGACAGTAAATGCTCCATTCTCCTGTAGGCACAAATAGCATAAATAACATACTAGGAAGGTCATAGATTCTATTGGTTGATAAGAAAGTTCACATTATAAATATACTATATAGCTTAAGGATTAAACCAATTATATACTTTTTATATCTTCTATTCTCCTTCACTCCATTGGGTACTCTAGCACAACTGATTTTGCACAAATTCTCAAGGTGGGGTTCAAATTTTCCACTAGAAAAAAAATGCTCCCCATGCACATCAAATGTTGGCAGATTCTTGAAATTCAAAAAAGGGAACTAGCTCCCCTTCTCTGTCATGCGGCGTAAAATTGAACTCCTTCGATGGCATGGTCATTTTCTGTCATGAGTAATTTTCCTTGACCCAGACATAAACTTATCAGAATCAACAGAGCTTCGACTTCTTCCTTCCGCATGCTTCTCTGATTCTTGATTGCGTACTAACTTCTGCTTCCTCTGGATTTCCTCAGCATGACGCCACCACAAGGATTCTCTATCTTTCCTTGGCATCTTGTTATAACGAGGATCGTTCTTTAAGAGTTGTTTGGCTGTCGACCAAGAATCAACAACTGTCTTACCATCTTCCGTTTCTCGAGATGCAGCATCCGCAGTTATTACCTCAGCTAAGAGAGCTTTATAATCCACCGCACACCTCTACAATCACAGAGGGAAGTCGGTTATAAAAAACAATTACTCCAAAGATATGACTGGAAGTAGATTACAGGGGGAATTGCTTGGACTAAATAAAAGTAACATACTGACGCCATTACAATGATAAGCAGAAAAGAAATTATAACAATGACAACCATACGGAGGAGGCAAAGCAAAGTTTATTATGGTCAAGGATTCTAAAGAAAATGGAAGACTGATAAAGCAGATGGTGGGTCAAATACCTTTCAACATATAAAAGAGGAAGACACCTCAAGCTAGTGAACGATTCCATGGAAAAATAAAATGTACTCCACTTTCAATATGTTACAGATGATTGAAAACAACTTCATTCAAGAGAAGAGAAGGATGAAGGCAAGTAAACAAGAGAGGAAGCTAAAGTGAGAACAAATAAAATAATCCGAAAGTTGTAGAAGAACTGAAGAAATGAATGGTCAGTTTCATGTCTAGAACATTCATAACATAAACCTTTAATAGCTAGTTAGCTATAAACAAATTAGCAGAGAATGTTAAAGAACTTCCGGCTAACCTCATGCAATGTCTTAACATGATCTCGAAAAAGCTTCTCTGAGTCTGATTGATCCAAATGAGGATTTGCTGCACGTCCTTGAGGATCCCTCTCCAACTTTGGTTTTGATTCTGTCCAAGATGCCTAAAGAGGCACAGAGGGAGAAGGCTGAATTAATATTTATTTGATAGTTAAAAGTATAATATATATATATAACAAATGATTGTGTTATGATTAATGAATAATAATAGCAATAAAATAACACCCCTAGAACCTGCATCACTTACAGCGAGGAAAGCAAACAACCTGACAAGACTTAATTAGTATGAAATGCAATAAAGTAATATACAAAAGATGGATCCAGGTTAAACATATCTACAGACATCTCTTTGCCCTAGAACTTGCTTCTACTAAATTATCCTTTTTTTGAAGAAAGTTCAACAAAATTTTAGAGAGGATTATCTAGTTATTTTAACTTCCTTACAAGAAGAATAGTAATGTCGTCAACACACAAAAGCATACTCACCCACGAGATCATTTGGTGGTGTTCTCCAGTTGTAGATTGTGGCAAACAATTCATGACTCACCCACAAAAGCATACTCACCCACGAGATCATTTGGTGGTGTTCTCCAGTTGTAGATTGTGGCAAACAATTCATGACTCAAAAACAATTATCCCTACCATGAACTGAAGATAAAAAACTAGATTATCTCTATTAACTTTTTTTTCCTAATCATCGGTTGTTCGAAAATATCAGAACAATAAAACTCGGAAAACTAAACTATAAATAACAGAAAGAGGGACAAATGGCATGAAAGGCCATCTAAGGAAGCACCTACAGTTAGTCATACAATACGCACAAAAATATTTCTGGTATATTTAAGACATTTCCTTATTAACAAGTTGTAAAATTTTTAAATTATAGAATAATCTTCCATGAAATTCCGCAAACCCACGATTAGCATGACCAGATCAATACTTGTTGTAGAGCTGTTCTAATTAATCTAACGAATGTTCTCTAACAGAATATGACGAGACATCATGGATCCTGATAGGTAGTAGTAGTACTATGTTAAATCTGATACCAATAAAAAAAAACTCGAATAGTAATACCTGAGGATCTTTTATTGTCTCTACCAATAAAGCTTTATATGATTCAACAGCCTCCATTCTACGAGCTTTAGTTCTCACCCTCTCCACTTCTTGCTCTTCCCTTTCTTTTCGCTTGCGTAGTGCTCGTTCTCTTTCTTTCAGTTTCTCCTATAAACACAATGCAAAATACTTGTGACATCTATTAAATTAATAATCAGATGACAAACACATACGCATCACACAACAAATAAAATAAGCATATACTATGTGAAAATGATAGACAATCAATAACCACAATTTTAATATCCGGGCACCTTTACTTGTAATGCCAAGGATCAATCACGGCATGATAATTTTCCACCATGACACTAAAAAAGCAAATACAGTAAACTACGAGGAAGATAAGGGTAAGAATCTACAATGCCAAATATGACATCACCCCGTTCTTCTTTCATTTCAAGTTATATGCACATCATTATCCGGTGATATGCTTAGTCTAGCAATTGATAATACTATGATTTTCTATCATTTGCATCTTTAAATATCTTCAATCCACAGATGCAGAAAAACAGTTATATGCGAAGCATATGTTTGAATGTTAATCAGAATCTGTGTACAGTATTGACCTATTTGCATACCACTCCTGCAGACCCAGATGGACATCAGATATTACTTCTATAGGTCAAGTTTCAAAGTAAAAACATGTACAAGTGGCAGTAGTTTCAGTGTAGTTTGACACTTAGGATGGCAAACGAAGGCTGACTCATGTAATTGAATGTGAAGGTCAAACATAACATCTTCCTTCAATGGAGGGAGAAATACATTTAGGCAGGATACATCCCCCACGGGCTGTAGGTATTAGTATAATGTTTATGGGGGCGTGTCTAAAAGGCTAGAATTTGGACTATCCTTCTCTACTCTCTACCCACCACGAGCATTTATTTCAAAGGTACAGTGCCAAATAACAATGACATCTTTTACGATTCTGTGAAGCAATTGCCAACACAACAATGTAGATCTTGTACATGCAAGAAGTAGGTGCACATATATGCAGGTATTACTGCTTTCTCGGCTTCTAGGCATGAGAAAATTGAATTGTCTCAAATCTCTAACCTAAGCTGAATCTATACAGATGAGCCAGTTCTTCAATGCAGGACAGTGAAAGAGAACTTTAAACAAATAAAAACCTCAACTGCTATATTCTGAATGAAAATAAAGAATAAAAAGGAAACATAGTAAAAAGCTAGGATATGATACTTAGTTTAAGAAATTCTCGTTGAATAATCCTAAATTTTTGTCCCCCCCACCCCCAAAAAATCCCCGGCGAGTTCAAGTGGTTTTTCTTTTTCCTTTTTCGGCTTGGCCTTATCACCCAAAATGAATATATTAAAATGAGTGGTCGACATGGATAGATATTCAGATTGCTAAATTAATCTTCAAATAAGTAATCCCTTGCAAGAGCCCAAAATATCTAAATATAAAATCCAAGATGCGTGTTTGTGACAAACTAACAAGCAAGAATTTGTAAAGCATCATATCCAAGTTAAATGTAATTGCTGATTAAAAACTTTCAGATAAGAATTCAAATATCACCACCCAATCAATAATCTGGAGCAGTCACAAAATTTGTAACCAAATTCAATTTTGAAAAAACACTAACTACTTTTGGGAGAAATTACAGAATCCTATTTAGATATTTCCATCCCGTTTAACCCTGGCGTATAATAAACCAAATCACTCAAAAAGGCTAGTTTGTGTGCACATAGTGACAGAGATGAAAGTGGAAGATAACAGGTAAGCGAAGAGAAATTTCTCACAAATCCAGATGTGCAGAGCAAGAATACAATTTTGCACGAGAATTTAACAAGTAATGACATCAGAAGCACATCAGGTACAGAAAGCAGAGTAAAAATAAAATCATATATACATATATAATTAAAGTAGCAATCCAATAATAGCGCTAAGACAAAATCCTCTAACCTCCTCATCCTGTTTTGTCTTTGCCTTCCCCTCTATCAATTTTTCAGCAGCCTTTTGTTCAGATACATATTCATTAAATATCTTCTCCCTGTCCTCGTGCTTAACGGACTTGTATCTGGCATCACTTTTTAGGCTATCTTTCACCTACCAAAGAAAATATCCAAAGCTTCTTAGATGTTGCAACAAAAGGCCATTTCAATCATTACAGTGAAGAACGAGCTTACAGACCCTTCATATAGAAACTGAACAGGAAATCAACTGAGCAAGATCCTTAGGAAGTGGAGGACGTGTTTATTAAGGATATAAAACACTAGCCAATTATTGGTATACAATAATATCTTAATCATTCCAAGTTCAAACTATTTATCATTTTCTCATATCATAGCCTTTCAACAGATAAGACAAGCATTTGAACATCTGACATTGGACTGTTGGACAACTCCACTGATGGAAATCAAAGCAGAAAAGTACATCAAAACTATCAATTGGTACAACCGTACAAGTGTCACTTATTGTTCTGGTCATGTAAGTGGAAATCCATCAAACAAGTAGCAGCTGTGACAGATACAAGCGTAAAGATAGAACACAACTTCAATGAATACATGGACAAATTCTGCCTCAATATATTGATCTGCCAGTTTCGTGCGAAGTAGCTAAAACACGATTCAATTTCAGTACATATGAATAAAGCATATCTTTTTTGGAGGCAACATTACTTCATTAGCTTATTCATGCTTTTATGTATGCAGAGCCTTCTGATATTTTTCTTATGAGTGTAATAAAGAAATAGCTTTACACTTCGTGGCATTAGCTAGTCTACTAAGGCAAATAAATTGCCTTCACTATTCACCCATAACCTTTACCCTCTTTTGTACTTCTTTCCTCTACCTTTATTTCTTCAAGATGCTATTCCCAACCTTTCCCTTATAGGCACGTGTAGTCCCTGAGGATGGTGTCCATCAATCTGGTGTGTGTAAAAAGACAATTGTATTCTAATACTTGGAAGGATAAAAAAACAAAAAAGAAATAAAAAATCAAATACGAAAATAGATATCGTCCACCATTCTGGAACCCCACCCACTCTTCGCAGAAATTTCGTCAAAATTGAACCCAGAGCCAAAGAATTTGTGCCGCCTACACTCGCCAGCCACCATAGACATGCCTTGTGGTAACGCTTTTAGCATCCATCATTCTACCTGAACTGGAGGCCTTCCATTCTCACATGTGGAGTATGGGGAGAGGCAAAGCATACTACTTTATTGGAAGAACCCCATACTGTTCAGATTAACATTTTGTTCTTCATCCATTTTTTGTATTTGGAGCATACTTTACCCACTACCTTCCTCTACTTATTGTATTGGTACTATAACTCCCAGCATGATACTGGCCTCTTATTTGCTGATAATAATGCTCATCACAAATCACAATGAACTAACTGAGGAAATCAATAAGTTTCTGCAAATATTGGAAGGACGGAGTACGAAATAAGATAGACTAATTGGTCGTAAGGGTGGTTGGTTGCTGGGGTAGCATGTGGGAAACGTTGACAGAGGCAAGGGAGGTGGTTGGGAAAGATGAACAGTGAATCTTCTGTTTTCATTTTTTCTTTTCCTTCTTTTTCGTTTATATATCTTTTTGCCTTGTTTGAGGGAAAATCTACCTTTAACACTCACTCAAATAGGATTTTTCAACAGAAACCATCCATAGCAACTTAAGCTGCCGAAAACTGAAAGGTTGGGGATAGATCTGCCAAGATATGAAGGCTGGGGACAGAAGTGCAAAAGGGACTAAAGGTTGAAGACAGCAACTGCAATTTCCCCTAAAAATACTGATACAGACACCCACTTAATCACATGTATCTTCAGTGAGATATTAAACACTTATTCATGCATATCAGACAAGTTTGGCATGCACCTACCTTTGACCAGCGGGAACTAGAAGTAATATCTCCTCTATCTTGAAGCATGGACTTGAAATTTAATATAGCAGCAGCATTCTGTGCTTGAGATTTTTCTTCAGCAGTCTTTTTCAAAGGAAGCACCCTGAAACAAAACCAAAAGCCTAGGTTATAACCAGTGCACATTGAAGCTTTACAGCATTCAGCAAACAAATCCAAAGGAATAAAAGGGCTCTAGCATACAACCTTGTGATCACCTACACGAACTGGGATTGAAGAATCTTAGTTAGGTCCTGTGGCCTCCATCAGATAAGATATTTATATTGACTAACTAGAAGCAAATTATCAACCGCGAATAAAAAAAAATCAATTACAAAACAAGGGTTGGGCAACAGGCCACCGCCAATGACAGGTTGAGATCAAAATTGCAAATCAAAATTCTATTAGGAATAAGGAGCAGTATAAAATCATTAGAAACCTTTTTTGACATACTGCTCGCATGTTAAAAATAAAATAGAACAAGAATGCTAAAAAGGCAATATATAAAACAAGGTCAGATGGCCAAAACATATATTAACTGATTACGACAAGAGATTAGAGTCTCTGTCCTGCCAAAATCAATTACTTTAGGCGTAGGTACATATTTCAAATGGTCCATATTCTCAGTCGAAATACAAAGCTTAAGTTCTACAAAAAGCATGTTGTATAATCATTCAAATAAAGATACAAGAAAATAGATTGTTTGGTGACACGTTGAATGGTGGGTTCACTTTCCCATGAAGGTAGTATATTTTGTTACTCCATGTGCAGCTTTGTGATTTAATACACGTATTCCACCACAAGTCACTGAAAAATATAGACGACCCTTTATGTCTACATTTACAATCAAAACCAAGATGATGAGAGTACAATCCTGAATCTGCCTAACCCAACACAAGTTTGACTCATTCCCAACTCCCACTCAACTCTCAAAATCTAAATCCAGAAGGGAGGTCAAGGTATTAGTTTTTAAGGGTAAATATCAAACTGTATTTCCAACATTCAAACTGGCAGTGATCAACAATCAGCAGATTCAGCACAAGATATCAAGAACACATTTCTACTGAACCCCACGTGTAGATATATATTGCTAAATAACCATGACTACTGCATTGGCGAATTGTTTTAAGTATCAAAAGCAACAGTAAACTATACCTTTCGTTCAATAAAACTTCTCTTTCTTTCCGAGACAAGGCCTCAAATCGCTTATCTTTTCCCCATTTCCTCTTAAATGTTTGATAATCAGTGTTGCAATCAATATCCTGAAGGTCAGGAAAACGTCAGAAATCAACCTAATCTCTAGAGATCAAAATCTATACCTTATGATATCCTAATTCTAACAGAAAGTGAGGATACTTTAATAAGACACAGCTGCACCAAACCTCCTTTGCTTCTTCCAATAACTGCTTGAAACTCTCCATTGCAGCCCTCTGAGCAGCTCTTTTTTCCTTGCGCTCCTCTTCAGCACGTGTCCGGACATAGTGCTCAAACAGTGTTCTTCGAGCACTGTGACTTGGGATAGCCTGCAAAGGGAAGAACTTTATAGAATGAAAAGCAATAACAAGCAAAATATGGTGAGTGGGAGAGAAAAAAAAAGATCCAGGAATAATTCCCTTCATACCAAAGAATCCAGTGCAAATTAACACAGATCAAAACATGAAACAAGACACACACATCGTGAATGAAAAGCACATTGAGGCAGTCACACAATCAGCAAGTACTTTAGTTCCAAATGAGGCTGAGAAAAATTCTCCAATTCTCATGTCTGTAACTGATTGTTTCTTCTTCAACGAGCATTTACTTTTCATATGTATTCAAACTTTAAGAGTAAAAACTTACCAAGAAAAAACGTAAGAAGAGAAAAATTTGAAGAGCAAATAAGCAGAAAGATGATTCCATTTATCAGATGCAGTGTCAGTGTGTGCACGCACAGGAATTTGTAACTACGCCCATGTTTGGGCTGCATTTTATTTAAAATGCATTTTCATCTCTCTTCTTTTCAACCACACATTTTCCAATAAAACAATATTACATGTAAATTCAAAACTTTTCCTTCTTTTTTAACCACAAATTCTGCAAAAAAATCACTACTCCAAAATATACATTTTTCGCCAGAATTTGATTTTAATGGAGCCCAAACAAGGGTTACGCAAGATAAGATTCCACTTCACAGTAAATGCTGCTAATATAGAGATAAGAATCCAGGAAAAGTAGATGGATGAATGATCAAATTGCCACCCTTAGTTAATTCATCGCTATACTAATCAACAAACCTTAAAACGTGGATCAAACACTATCTTTGGAAGTTCTTTATCCCATTTCGAGAAAGGTGCCACTCCACGTTCCTTGAGCATCTCCTAGAAATTCCAAAAGAACAAAGGATAACTGAATGATAAAGCATCTAAAACCCGACCACGGAATTAAATATACAATAAAAGTATAAGCTAGCACATTGCTTGAAGAACAAGAATAAAAAGTGTATATAGGCGTCAAATGAAGTTGGAAACCAAAGTTGCGATATATTCAAATATCCTAAATTACTTTCAAGACGAATCACCAAAGAAACATGAATGACAACCCATCTATATCCACAGAGAAATAAGAGTTTAGCTATACTAAAAGAAAGCAGGGAAATGAGTAATAAGTCATGTGAGGTAGAAGACTGCACAAATTCCTAGAACACAGAAAACCAGAAAATGGTCGCATGAATTTATCATTTTTATCTCTCGAGCATAAAGCTAAAGAACCATGATAAAGCATATAAAGAAGACACATTACTCTGAGACACACACACACGCACGCACATTAGACTCATTGCTAAGAAATCTGCCTTTTTATAAACTCAAAATCTGTAATCAAGTCTGAACACAAGCTATATTACGATTTCCTTCTACTCATAGTACAATAAAAATGACAGCCAGTGGAGCCACAATAGAGAACCATGGTGTTCCAACAAACTAGCGTTTGTTTGGCCCCCATTCTATACCAATTTTTTCAAACCATTTTTCATCAAGTGTGGGCCCCAGGTTAGACAAAAAGGACTGCTCTAACAATTGCTGAGGCCACACACCTAATAGCCTTGAAGATGCATTTTGGAATTTTGAACTTTCCATTTCTGCCCTTCAATTTATGGTTGGTGAGAATGGAATGGTAGGGTTAAAATGGTGGAGGGCAATATTGTAAATTTCCAATTGCATCTGAGGGCAAAATAGTCCATGAAGGCTCAACAGCATTATCCACTTTATATCCATCCTGTCAAAAATCTGACTTCATGTAACGTGTTATCAGGCATGTACTGTAGGAAAATGAGATGTGGTGAGAAAAAAAACTCATTAAAATGAGTATCAAACGGTGGCTAAATATTTTAGGTATTTAGATTTGATTATGAACAAGAAATTGGGACTTGTAGACGATATAATTCATAGAATTAAGAAGAACTGAACAACATTGAGATGCACAACAGAAACACTACACGATCAAAAGATACCTACTAGTTAGAGTGCACGCTTTATAGAACGCTTATTAAACCAGCTATGTTATACGATTGAGCCTAAGACTGTTAAAGGACAAAATCTCTATGAGATGAATGCAACAAAAGCAAGGAATAAGATGAATGTGTGGTCATACTCTTACGCAAAACAAAAAATGAAGATACATGTTAACGAGTAGAATGGCACCAATTGAAGATAAATCGTGGGAATGACAACTTAGATGGCTGAGAAATGTCTAGCATATAACTAAAGAAGCTCCCATTCATAACATTGATACAACAGAACAAGTAATAAGATGATGCGGACCAAAATTAATATGGCCTTGAGGTGGCTGCAAAAAGATTTGACTTTATCGGACCCTAGTAGATATAGTGTTGGGTCGAATAGCATGAGCAAAAAAGACTTAAGTCAGCCCAAAATCTATGCGTAATAAGGTATGGCTTGTTTGTTGTGCAAAATAACAACCCATAATAGCACTAGACTTCTGTGTCCCAATTGGTAGGACTAGTCCAACAGGAATTGGCACACGAATCTTCAGTCACTTTCAACTGTATTTCTTGGTTCTCAACACAAAAAAGCACATTGACACACACACTGTTGCACCTCCATATTCTTACTGTTTTTGCACCACTCTTTCCAACATTGTTTCTAGGGGTGGGCCATGGGTCGGGTCGGGTCGAATTTGACCCAAAATCGACCCAATCCGAAATACTCGGGTTTGGGCTCTTTCACAAACCGACCCGACCCGGCTACTATCCCAACCTGACCCGAACCAATTCGGTTCGGTTCGGATCTTTTTTTTATGTATAAAACACATATTTGTTAAAAATTGACGTGCAAATAAAAAAATGAATAA
>CAIGRO010214826.1:0-22038 GCA_903798355.1 Fraxinus baroniana | reverse complement strand
CTTATTTGGTTACATGCAATTTCGACATATTTATCTTGAATTCGATAATTAGCGTCATCCCAGTCCTTCACGTACATTAACGCCTTCAAAATATTTTCTTTTAGTCGGATTATTTTTTTATTTTATTTTAATAATTCACAAGCCACGAGCCAAGCGGCTCGTGGCTCGTGAAAATTCGAGCCCCACGAGCCGGCTCGTGGGCTTGTTCAAACGAGCCGCTCGTCGAGCAGCTCATTTTTTAACGAGTCCGAGCGGCTCGTAGGTATGAATAGTACGAGTCGAGCACCCGAACCAACGAGTCGCTCGACCCAATTGCCACCACTAAACATAATGGATGATGAAATTTTTTAACAATATCCAAATTATATTCTGGTTAAATTTAGAAGGATCGTGAAATGAAAATAAAGTGGAAACTTGTTACTGTGTTAGTATCATGTAATAACCCAAAATTATTAAAAATAAAAAATAAAAAATGGGTCCCATATCTTTCAAGTTGGGGTTATGAGTTACTGTCCCTGGGCATTGACCCTTTTTGTGTCTCTCTTTCAATTGACAAAACCTCTTCAACTAAAAGTTATGCCAGCATTTATTTCCAGGACTATGCTATGTGTACCTAAACTTCTATATAATCTTTTATCTAAAGGACACATGGCGGCCCCTATTGGAAGGACTCCTGGCCCACCTGGCACCCCTCAATAGGAGGCCGCCATGTGGCCTTTAGGTAAAAGATTAGGTAAATCTTTAGGTACATATAAATTAATTCTTATTTCCATTGGATGCTTCCATCTACCACACACCTTGTACAACATTCATGCATATGCAAATTATATTTAAATGGTAGAATGAAGTCGATATCTGTGTTCAAATCTCATCTGGAATAAGTTTTTATGAACAAAAGAAATTGAGTCCATCAAGGTAGTAACTAGCACATGATGCACCGTTTAAAATACTTGGGACGTGAAAGTTGTTGAGCTCTCATTGTTTTAATTTAAGTTAAAGTCAACAATTAATTTTAATCACATATTTTCATGAATCCCACAATTTTTGAACCATAAATTTCATCAGCTTTTATCAAATTTACTAAAAATCTGATTTTAATTCCCACCAACCATGGGCTAAAGTTAGTTAAGATTTTCTTCGTTCAAATTTTCGTAACTTTTATTTATTTTCTTATAATCTTTGTTCGGTTAGTTTAAGCCTTTCATCTAAATATTTTCTTTTCTCTATTTCTTCTCTTAGTTTGAATCCGTCCTGATATTGATATCAAAGTTTGGCGATTTTTTCTGATTAAATTACGCACTTTACCGTTCAAAATACGGTAGCCCGCGGCATCAACCCAAACCCATTTACATACCCAAAAAACCAAGTTCAAACAAATAAAAAGAAGGGAGAGTCCATCCTTATATACAGACTAAGGATATTATACAAAAGTTTAGGGTAAATTCAGGATTTTAATTAGGGAGGATTGGAATTTAAAAATTCAATATCAAAATTTATAAGGTCTTGTTTGAGCCAAATTATTATCCCATTAAAATGAAAAATATGACAGTTATCTATCACATCAATATTTAAATTCAAATTTTCTATCTCTTGTGTGAGCTCCAATAATAGCTATATTTTTCATTCTCATTCTACAATAATTTGGCTCAAACAAATAAATCATCTGGACAACAATATTTCAACAATTTCTGTAAATATAAACTATTATCAATAGTAGTTAAAGTAGATTTAGCGAGAGCACGCGAGCGATGGCCCAATATATTGGGGAAAAAATCGACGGAACCAATATGGGTGGCCACCATGGCTCTCCGAGTACTGGTTCCGCCCCTGTTTCGTACACAAATAAGTTATTATGCTCATTTCTCAACTATTAAAAAAATACATAGCAGTCTTCAATGGATACCATTATTAAGTTGATTGTCCTTGTTTTCGATTTAATTTCAGCTTCTTGTGAACGAACACATGCCTGTGAAGGAAGAGCGGTCCTTTCCTAAAACTTCAATTTTCAAAACTCACTTTACAACTGCTTTTGCTCTAAAATTTGGACTTCTGATATTGTTTTTGACTTGTTGATCTTTATCTTCCTTCCCTTTTTTTTTTTCCTTTTTTTTTAAAAAAAAAAATTATTCAACTGACCATCTCTTTTTGACATTTATCCACGTCACGTCAACAATTTGAAGTGCGTTTAGTTGTAGATTTACAACAACTATAAGAGTCGAAAATGGATCGAACAAGAAGTTGAATACTACTTATTTCTTTTCTGGGATTCTTGACGTAAATTTTGTATGTTCTAAACTTCAGTTCCTTCAACCTCAACCAAGTAAATGAATAGTTATCTAGAGATGTGTGATGATCACGTGCTTGTATTCAATAGCGGAGCCATGAAGATTGTCCGTATGGGCTCCGCAAATTTTTTTTCCCAATATATTGGGCGGTTGCTCGTCGGTCGCTGAACGTCCGTTCTAGCTCAGATGAATTTTTGGATCCGTCATTGTTGTATTTTCAATGTCTTAATTGTGTAGTGTCTCGTGTGACCAAGTAAATTGTAATATATAGATGTGTGGTACGTACGAGCGACGATATATTCAATAAGTGTGCAAATAAACGTGTGGTGAAGATGATATCTCATCAAACTACCCAATATTTTTGTTAATTCATAAATCGGAATGCAATAATTTATACATGCATAATTAAATGAATATTTCCCTTGGTCGTTTTTGAGACCAATAAGGTGGCGGTTTTCTCATCCCATGATACGAGATTTCAATTATCGTTAGTTTATTTGACTAGTTTTAAAGTTCTAGAAGGATTCAATCATGCACACGTATGCTTACCTCATTTTAGTGTTCATGCACACGAATAATTGGAGTAAATTGCCTATTTGATCACTGAACTTTCAACAATGCTTCCATGGAGTCACCAAACTTTCAAAATCACCTAAATCATCACTGAACTTTACAAAATGTTTCCACAAGGTTATTGAACTTTAAAAATCACCCCCTTCATCACTGAACTTTGCAAAATGTTTCCAAGTTGTCACTAATTCAATGATATCATAAGAAACCTTTTGTAAAGTTTAGTGATCCAATGAAAATATTTTGCAAAGTTCAGTGATGAATTTGGTGATTTTTAAAGTTTAGTGACCCTGTGGAAATATTTTGCAAAATTCAGTGATGATTTAGGTGATTTTGAAAGTTCAGTGACCATTTAAAATCATGGCTGAAAGTTCAGTGACCAAATAGACAATTCACTCGAATAATTGAGATTGAAAGTGAACTCCGCACCTCGTTCACGAGCAAAAATTATTGCTCGATTTGTAGTATGCACCAATTTCCTTAGTTAATATAACTTGATTTGAGGTAGAATTATCAAAGCAATCCAATCTCTCAAAGTTTAATTTTGTCGATTAACGATTTCGAAGACCCACCAAAATACGAAATCCACGATCTTTCAAAAAATGGATTCATTTTCGAAGAGTGCATAGCTGCACGGATAGGGTCATACAGATCCTTTGCCAATTGCCCCACAATCTGACGTTTGCCTTCAAAAACAATATTGAGATTGCATCTGAAAATGTAAACTTTCTGAAAGATAATACCTCAAACTCTTATATATTAGTTATTTATTTCTTTTATAATTGATGGAAAATTTTGTTAGCATAAAGTTCCATCTAACATAATGGATGATGAAATTTTTTAACAATAACCAAATTATATTCTGGTTAAATTTTGAAGGATTATGAAATGAAAATAAAGTGGAAATTTGTTACTGTGTTAGTATCATGTAATAACCCAAAATTATTAAAAAAAAAAAAATGGGTCCCATATCTTTCAAGTTGGGGTTATGAGTTACTGTCCCTGGGCGTTGACCCTTTTTGAGTCTCTTTAGAGTGACAAAACCTTTTCAACTAAAAGTTAAGCCAGCATTTATTTCCATTGGATGCTTCTATCTACCACACACCTTGTACAACATTCATGTATATGCAAATTGGAAGGAACATTAATTCATAAGCACGCAATATATATTTACATATACGCGTATGCATCTCAAAATAAAGTTGGACGAGAAGGATAATATATTAGTAGGCCACCAGATTTTTGAACACCACAAGTTAATGCCCACATCAAATATTTCCATGAGCAAGAAGCAGGTATTTTGCCACCGTCAAATCCCACTTGTATTTTTTCTCCTCTTGACTCTCAGCTTAACACTTGACTAATTGATAGCTATAATACCGTAACTGGTATGCCAGAATCTGTGCACTACATTAATTGCTTTAGCATTTGAATTTTCCTTGCAAGCTTCTTTCTGCAAATTTGATAGCAACTTGCCAGTTCTTCTTACTGCAATTCTGAGTTTGGATTATGGAGTAATCTTTTACTGGGCACTTTCTAGCTTTCTGAGTTCCGTAGTCTTGGAATTTTAGAAAGGGTTTCTTGGTTGATTCCACAAAAAAAAATTCTTGGTTTTCTCAATTCAAATTGTCATATTTTTGGCTCTGGTATTATACTTGTTGATGGGGAAGTGGGTGTTCTTGTGTATCACACTTATGTGCTTGCTTATTCTGTTTTTACTGGAAACCTGTATGGCTAGTGTTCAAAATAAAGGCAAATTGAAGCCAGGTTTTCAGGGATCTCAAATGTTTTGGATCGACAATGATGGATTGTTTCTAGTATCCAACAATTCAAATTTCGCTTTTGGATTCACCACTACCCAAGATGTCACTTTGTTTCTCCTTGTTGTCGTTCACAAGGATAGTTCAACTGTAGTGTGGTCTGCTAATAGAGGCTCCCCAGTCGATAATTCAGATAGTTTCGTGTTTGATGATAACGGGAACGCTTATTTACAACGCGGAGGATCCACAATTTGGTCCACGAGTACCTCTAACAAAGATGTTTCTGCAATGGAATTACTGGACTCGGGAAATCTGGTTTTGCGTGGGAATGATGGAAGTGTAGTTTGGCAGTGTTTTGACCATCCCACAGATACTCTACTTCCAAACCAGGAATTTAGTGAAGGGATGAAACTTGTAAGTGATCCTGGATCCATTAACTTAAGCTATTCCCTTGAGATTAAATCTGGGGATATGATTCTCTCCACGAGCTTCCAACCCCCACAGCCATACTGGGCCGCGGGAAGGGACGCACGAAGAACCATCAATAAAGATGGCCATAATGTCACTTCAGCAACTCTTAATGCTAATTCTTGGAGATTCTATGATGGAAATAAGGTCTTGCTCTGGCAATTTATTGTTGACGATAGTAATGCAAATGCAACTTGGGTTGCTGTTTTGGGATCTGATGGTTTCATTACTTTCGTCAAGCTTCAAGGAGGTTCTACTAATCCCTCCTCAATAAGAATACCAGAGGATCAGTGCAGCAGACCTGCAGCTTGTGATCCCTATTATGTTTGTTATCCTGGAAACAAGTGCCAGTGTCCATCGGCACTTCCCTCTTGCAAATTTGGAGCTCGACCTACATGCAATAACTCGCAGGATTCTGTGGAGCTTTTAAGTCCAGGTGATCGCCTCAGCTACTTTGCACTTGGGTTTGTCCAACCGTTCTCTAAAACCGATTTACAAGGCTGCAAAGATTCTTGCCTTAGAAATTGCTCTTGTGGTGCTATGTTTTTTGACATCAATTCAGGGAATTGTTTTCTGTTTGATAAGATAGGAAGCATGCAAGGATCCCTCAACGGGGCTGGCTATGCTTCTTACATCAAAATCTCCAGTAATGGGGGAAACAGTGGAGACAGTGAAAAGAAGCGCTTTCCAATAATCATTATCGTTGTAATTTTGGCATTATTTGTTATGCTGAGCTTACTTTTAGTTGGATTTTATTACTGCAAGAAGAACAGGAAAATGCCCACGTACCAAAAAGAGAGCTCGGAAGAGGACAATTTCTTGGAGGGTTTATCTGGGATGCCCATCCGTTTCAGATATAAAGATCTTGAGACTGCAACTAGTAACTTCACTGTGAAACTTGGGCAGGGAGGGTTTGGTTCAGTTTATCAGGGGAATCTCCCTGATGGGACTCGAGTGGCTGTGAAAAAATTGGAAGGTATTGGTCAGGGTAAGAAAGAATTTAGGGCTGAAGTTAGTATCATAGGCAGCATCCATCATCTCCATCTGGTGAGGCTTAAAGGCTTCTGTGCTGAGGGAAGCTACCGGCTTCTTGTATATGAATACATGGCAAATGGATCGTTAGATAAATGGCTTTTCAGGAAAAATGAAGGAGAGTTGATGTTGGATTGGGATACAAGATACAGTATTGCAGTGGGTACAGCTAAAGGCCTTGCTTACCTCCATGAAGACTGTGATGTAAAGATAGTTCACTGTGACATCAAACCTGAAAACGTGCTTCTTGATGAACACTTCATGGCCAAAGTTTCAGACTTTGGTCTGGCTAAGCTTATGACTAGAGAGCAGAGCCATGTTTTCACCACATTAAGGGGCACCAGGGGGTACCTTGCCCCTGAGTGGATCACAAACTATGCCATATCAGAGAAGAGCGATGTTTATAGCTATGGAATGGTGTTGCTTGAATTGATCAGTGGCAGAAGAAACTATGATCCTGCAGAAAGTTCAGAGAAATCCCATTTTCCATCCTTCGCTTTTAAGATGATGGAAGAAGGAAAATTGAAGGACATCATTGACACTAAACTGAAGATAGACGAAGAGGACGAGAGGTTTTCCACAGCAATCAAAGTAGCTTTGTGGTGTATACAGGATGATATGTCCCTCAGGCCGCCAATGGCAAAAACAGTGCAAATGCTTGAGGGGGTCTATCCTGTCCTCCCACCACCAACTGCATCTCGTCTTGGTTCCCGGATGTTCTCGAATTTGTTCAAATCAAATAGTGAGGAGGGCACTTCATCGGGACCGTCGGACCATAATAGTGATGCTCATCTTTCAGCAGTTCGCCTTTCGGGTCCTAGATAGATGATGAGTCATTGGCATGTACAAGGTTTTCATATTTTTGTGGTTTTTCTTGTATATTTGTTAGTTAGTAGTTCAAAACATTTCAATACAAGTCACAGTAATATCTCAGTATTTCAACGTTGTAAAGTATAAGAGTCGAGGTGAGAACCATGTTCCATCGAACCCCGATTACCCGACTAATTTGGAATTCTAGAGCGGGGCATTTCATAATATACTTTTGTGTACTAATATGGTCATTTTTTGATCAACCCGAACAACAATGCCCGAGGTTGTTTCCGATCATCTAGGAAGTTTTCCTAAGGTGTCCTCCTCAGGCTTAATTGCCGCACGTGACGTCACCTTGAATTTTTACCTTTATTCTTTTCTCTACCTCAAAAGACATACTTTGGTAGGACTATACTTCCATCTTCAAACTTTTCCAACTCCGATAAGGTTGAGTCCCACTAAAACCTTTTTGTCATGTTCTAAAAGAATTTTAACACACTTTAAGACTCCAAAAAGGTTAAGATATCCGATAATCTAACCCTACTAGAAGTGTACCACCTACTCTATAATTATATGACGACAATTCATTATTCATGTATGTTTTACCTTCAATTTGTAGTCTTACGCTTATATTTTCTCATTTCGCTAACTTAAGCATTGGATGGACGATAAGGACACAACTCAACGCCTTTTGTTTCAGGTACCGAAATATCTCATTCGTACTAGTTCTTAGTCGTCAAGCTTGGAAATCAACATGTCATGTACAAATAAGATGAAAACAAGAAAACAATGAAAAAATTGGACAAGAATAACTAAAAGACAAAGTAAAAATAAAAATATTTAACTCATTTGAGTTCAGTAAAAAAAACGACCGTTGAAGATGAGGACAACCAGCGCGGACGCAACAATTCCTCCGTCGTTGCTCAGCTCCTCTGGCAGCACGTTCAAATTTCTGGTCAAATTTTGTTGGAAAAGACCCACCGGTGCCTCTGCCACTTCCTCTCCTTCAAGTAAAGAATTATTAATTTATTATATAAATCATGATATATGTACAATATTTGTTGACGACTTATTTGACTTCATCATATTCATTCATTTTAAAAAACTGTTTTCTACATCATATGTTAGGATTTTGAAACACGTGATTGTCAACCAATATTGTACACTTAAATTTATTCTTATTATATTTTCAATCATACTACTTGTACAATATTTTTTTTTACATTCTTAATTGACAATTCACATGACAACATCACATTCATTAATTTTAAAAATTATTTTTTAAATCAGTGATCTAAATTTTGACAACATCAATATTGTCAACAGTGATTGTCAACAATTGTATAAATAGGTTGATTCTTATAATTTTACATAAACGCGCACAAATACTCTTAATTGTTTCCTTGAAATTTAATTTAGGCAAGCGTGAACAAATCTCCCAAGCTTGGTCGGGAAAAGAGTTCACCTACTGCTGAAACCAAAGAAAATAGGCCATACATTGCTCACCAAGGTAGGCTAAGCTTGCATGTGAAAGTGTTGCAAAAATGTCAAACGACCACCCTTATATCATGTCAAGAATCTCCCAAGGAAGTCTCTTCCTAAGTTGCCTAGTGAGAAAACCAACTTATCCAGTGAAAGAACTGGGGAAAAAAGCGAAGCTGCCCCAGCTGAATTACACATTTAAGAAAAAGAGTAAAGCTGCATCTGATATGCGAATCCAGGATGCCAACTGCCAAGGCAGGGACAACTACCGAGTCAAGCAAGAGTTAGCTCAGGACAGATGATGAGCCTGCTATTGAAATTGAACCATTGACAGCACTACAAAAGGATGTACATATATATATATAAGTTAAGGAGCCTTCAATACCAACTTTACCTAATATACTGAAGAGGTCTGAGCAGGTCTCAATTCATCGAACCAGAAATGCTTGAAGGGCATTGCAGGCTAAGGCTTGGTACGTCATGTATTCATATCAGCAGCAAGGTTTGGTCGTGTAATAAGCTTTTCAAGCTCGATAAGCAATCAATAGTCTTTTCGACGTGCTTCTGCAGCCTGATGCTGGCTGTGGAATTTTTCAGCTTCCAAATTTTAGTTTGGCAATTTGCTTGGAGCTTGAAACAAATTTGCATCCTTTTTCCAAGTCAAGGTGTATCGATCTTGTCTGTTGAGCTTCTTACAAATTATCTTTTTCTTAGTCTTGTTACCATTCATCATCATTAGATATGAAGAATATTAAAATATTTATTTTTAAATTTTTTTTATGCAGGCATGCAAATTTAATCTTGATGATTGCAGTCCACGAGCTAATCACGAAAATTGTAACAGCCAACTCTAAAATCATCAAATTAATCCACTTTCAAGTTGGTAGCATATGAAAAAATATGTGCTCAAATTCCAGAACCAAGGAGAAGTTTAACAAGACTACAAGAGTAAGCACACATTCACCAATAGTGTCAACCAATCCCATGATGCAAGAAATTAGACAATAAAGCTGGTCGAAAGCATTCTTATTCACAAAAAAGTTGCATTTTATTGAGTATTACATAGAGCATGACAGTTGGTAACAGGAGATAACCTGCAAAACTAGGGCTTTGTTAAGAAAAAACAACCCTAAAGGGTTGTCATGGCAGACTAAAACAACTCTGCCACGGACAAAGCTCACGAAAAGCAAGGTTACGAGCCTACAACTGCCAAAAGCAACCACAAACACACAACTGACTCACGGAATCAAACCCAACCATCATGTAACAGAACTGGAGCATTCAGCAACATGGAAGACTCGGTAAACAGACACTAAGTACTTGATAGCATAACAAGCTCAGACCAAGCAAGCTGGCATAACAACTGCTAAGCTAGAAGCTGAAAACATAATAGTAGGACCATTAGAAGTATCTAAGAATTCAGCACCCAGTATCTGTATTCTCAGCTAAGTGTGACCATTAAGCAGAATGACTCCCTTCGGTAGGGGGAAAAAAATTCTTGTAACAGCCTTCTAATGGAAAGAAAGCTGCAAAAAAAAAAGAGTAATTGGCCACAACTTGCTGGAAAAAGGACTGGAACACTGAACCACATTAAGACCCATGGTTATGGACCCAAAAACGCCACACTTGACTACTAAAACCCAAGAATTATAATGCAGTGAAAACTAGTGATGTACCCCCCATCTGTGACTTCTTTAGCGTGACTTTCCAACTGTCAGCTGCTCAGGAGAGTATATCACACCCCCAAAGTTGCCCAACAAGCTGATCAACAGCATCAGAGCTAATTCCATTGCAATGCTGGAGGTTCAACCCCAACATTGTCTTGCCCATATCCACCAACAAAGGTGCAGATCTGTCAGATACCATAGAGCAACCAGTCAGGGAAAGTATCTGCAGATTCAGATGCTTGGCACCAGCCAAGGCTGCAATCCCAGAATCAGTAATTCTGCAATTAGAAACATCAAGTTCATTCAGCAGCCAGCAATCCCTTGCAACTGCCACCAGGCTTGCATCAGTTATGAATCTGCAGCCTTCAAGATTCAGAACCTCGAGAGTGCTCCCATGCAGCTTAGCAATGGTTGCAACAACATTGTCGGTCAAATTGACACATCCACTAAGATTTACCTTCACCAAACCAGCTTCAGAGCTCTCAACAAAAGGTATAAGCCCAGCTTCAGTTATTCCCTGAAGCCCACTGAGATCCACACGAGTCAGGTTGGGGCAGAGTCTACCCACCATGGCCAAGCTAGCATTACCAAATCCTGGACAGTTGCGGATGGTCAGTGATTGAAGTGAATGGCAAAGAGATGTTGATGGAAATACATAGTTTATGTTCTGAATTCCCAAGCAATTGGCCAAGGCAAGAGCCTTCAATTTCCCACCACAGTTTGCAAAGATGCCAAAAACCCCACATTGGGTAATCCTATGGCATTCCTCCAATTGAAGACTTTCAAGTGCCCCTGCAGATTTAGTAATAGAAACCAATCCATTATCTGATACAAATGGACATCTTTTGAGGCAAATCTGATGCAGATTTGGGCAACCTTTACCAATAGCTTCAAGCCCTAAATCAGAAATTCCCCGGCAAGTGGTTATTACCAAAGACTTCAGCTTCTGCAAACCTTGACCACTAGCCATGACCCAGAAGCCCCTCTCGTTCACATTTTGGAGTCCAATAAGTGCAAGGTCAGTCATTGCACTGCCATAGTGCCCAATTACAGCAAGAGACACATCGCTGATGTTAAGTGCCTGAAGCTTCACCTTTGTAACAACATTACCAGCAGATGAAAATAGACCTGCAATTCCCTGGTCCCCAACGAGAGGACAATTTTTAACAGTAATGGACTTCAAGTTAGGGCAGCTACATCCCAAAGTTTTCAGGCTTTCATTTCCAATGTTTGAGCAAGATTCTATTGTAACTGATACCAGATTGGGACAGTTCTTTGCAATAGCAAGCAAACCCTTGTCTGTAACTGCTGAGCAATGACATAGGTCAAGCTTCTCCAGCAGATGACAGCCATTTGCAATCTCAAGTAGCCCTTCATCACCAATTGATGATAAGTTCCAAATCGAAAGCTCTCTCAAAGAAGGGCAACCACGAGCAATGGCCTTGAGGCCAAAATTTGTCAACCCACGAGTAGAACTGCTTCCTCGGATGGATAGCTTGCCCAAACCTCCAGAGTGTCCAGTTCCAACAGCAATGGCAGCCAGCCTTACATCAGTAGCTTTCTTCCCTTCAAGGCATTTAGAAAGATATCCATCAACATCTGTCTCCAAGACTTCCTCCTCAACTTCAGCTTTAATTCCATTTGAATCTACAAATCCACCCATCTCGTTTGGCTTCGCTGACTCATCTGCCTTCTTAATATTAGATCTGCTATCAGGCTCCACAGGTAGAGTGGTTTCATTATTGCATATTTCATCCCTCTGAATGCAACTTAAAAGCATAAGCCAACGCTTAGAGACACCTGCACATGCACTCCTCTCTTTGCCTCCAGTAAGGCGTCTGAACACCTCAAAGAGGCATTCGTCAGGAAGAACTTCAATTGATGGCTGTTGCTTTTGCTCTCTGCCGATAAAGAACGGGGCACTGACACGAGACCTCTTACGAGGAGGAACGTACACATCCACATGATGACCAAGGGACAAAATGAGACTCGATTCCTTTGGATTTGGGTATAAGAACCCCCCAGAGAAAATACCATCATCGCCTGAAACCAAAGATGTGGAAACCAACATCAGCCAACATTTTAATAGAAGATCTAGTAAATTTTAGATTACATGAATTGTCAAACACCCTTTAGTATGCGGAACTTTGATGTGTTGCACATCAAGCAACTATATGTTACCACGAGCATATAATTTTAAAATCCTGATCATATATCCATGGAAATCTTAAGTTAAAAAGGTACAGTGTCTGAAATTTTTACGAACAGCCCTATTTAAAACCGCCCTCAACAATAGATAGTTATGAAAAAAAAAAAAGGAACATATCATATCTGAAATATAAAATAAGAATGAAAAGACTGTACGTTCCTGTTAATTCATCATAACCTTGGTTACTGATAAATTTTTAAGCATCAGTGTCTCTTCTATCCTTTTATAGGGTTTCACATCAAATATTTGAGATTGATACCACAACAATAATATATTTTAAGCTTCGACATAGACATAGAATATACATATATTGAAACAACATAAAAAACATGGCACAAGAAAAGGCTGAAAGATAAACTTTAAGCAAAATCCACAAAAAGATTATACCACTGTAATCAAAGACCGTAAGCATAATTACAGACTCAAATACTTCCAAGACCATATCAGGTTTTATTCAAACAAAGGCACAAAAACCTAAATTGAAAAACATTTTTCAAGTGCAACACATACAAATGTTGAGATAATAACATCTCTGCGAAGATTATAAGAACGGCCATTTATGCAAGTATCAGAAATATGTATTTCATGAAAATACAATATTCAACCAAATCAAAGGCATAAAAAATTAAAGCATAGATTATTTAACAGAAATCAAGAAAATATATGAAATTTAAGCGCATCCCAGAAAAGATTAAAGGTCTTACCACTGAAATTGAAGACTTCAGACATGGGAACTGTGTGAAAAGCCAAGGAAAGTCAAATCTGAAACTTGGAAGCCCAAAAAACCCTCCGACGAGAGCAAAAAAGACCAGATCAAGCAAGAAGACGATCAGCAAGATTAGAAAAAAAACAGAATGCATCAGAAAAAAATTCAAAGGCAAGAAATCATTTGGGAACCCTATCAAGAATAGGGCAAAAAAAAGGGATATAAAAGAGTAGAGATAAAAGCGTGGTGGGTGGACGCTACAACGCAAGAATATGAAGAAAAAGTATGTGTGTGAGGTGCCGTATCTCATGCATATCTTTTGTTTTCAAGGTGGGGTCTTTTTCATCTTTCTTTATTCATTATTTATTTATTTTATTACAATTCGGGATACATGCAATGAACCCCCAAATTTCATTGTCATGTTCAATGTTTCAATTTAATATTTGAAACATCATATGAATGTTCAGCCCCCCTTCCCACACCCCCTCTCTCTGCTTTTCTTTTTAGTATAATAAAAAAATCCTGACTTTATGTTAACTTTCAACGGATCCCATTAACACGGCAAGTATTTAAATGGTATTACATAGTTTGAAAGGAAATAAATAATAAAAATGTGAGAAATGTCCATTTTAGATAATTATTGTTCCCTTGACTTGGTTTTGGTTTCGCGAGGTTAAAATTTGAGATTCCATCTTAAAATGTCAACATTATTAAAAGGAGTAGTCCAATCTCTTATAAATTGATTTATATTTTCATTTTTATTCGATGAGAAATTTTATTAACATACTCCAGCAAGATGGTGACTCGTTTGAACAGACCAATATTGAAATCCATGTGTTCAATTTTTTTGAATTTTAATCGGATCAAACTGCTCGTTGAAACTTAGCCCCCGTTTGACACTCATTCATTTCTCTTCCTCTTTCTCTTTCTCATTCTCGTTTTTCATTTCAACCACACATTTTCCTAATAAAATAATATTACACACAAATCAAAAACTTTTCATCACTTTTCCACCACACATTCTTACATCAATCACTATTCTAAAAAAAATTTCGACCCAAAATGGGTTTCAAACATGGACTTAATAAGTTCTGATACCATGTTAAGATTTTAGGTTCCATCTAAAAATGTCAACATTGTTAAGAGAAGTAGCCCAGACTCTTATAAATTGATATATGTTTTCGTCTTTATTCAATGTAAGATTTTATCTCTTAACACACAGTATCGAATCATTAATTTTAAGCTAGTGTTTAGTGGACTTAATGTTCTTGCTTATCAAAAGCACGGAACCTAAAAATTTATCATAACCACC
This sequence comes from Fraxinus baroniana, assembly GCA_903798355.1. Taxonomy (NCBI): domain Eukaryota; kingdom Viridiplantae; phylum Streptophyta; class Magnoliopsida; order Lamiales; family Oleaceae; genus Fraxinus; species Fraxinus baroniana. Next base: position 7,737 of record CAIGRO010214826.1, on the reverse strand, counting down.
TAGATATCAAGTATAAACAAAAATTAAGGATGAAGACAGATGTATCTACCCGTAATCCTGTAGTTCAACAACAAGGCCTAGTATGCATTGTGCATCCATTAAATGGATAAAGCTCACAACACAATAGATCAATCGTCCAACAACCAAGATTATCACAATCACATCTCATAAAAGAACTATCAAGTACATCAAAAACTAACGAACAAGTCAAACAAGCCCTTTGATTACTATTCACCAAGAACACAAGAAACCTTCCCTTTCCAAGCACCAATAGTTCCCCCAAAATAAGATCACATAACACTAAGTTTTTGACCAATACCAAAAACCTAACCTACAAAGAAGAAGATGAAGTTTGCATGAGATTTCAAAGAGAGAATTCCGGAGAGCTAGATGAACAACTATAATGAATCCTCGACAGTATCCTTTATTCCCAATAGTTTGTTGACGGGTTTTGATAGTAGGTGATTGTTAACTGATTGTAAAGCTTCAATAGAAGTTAGATTTAGATGAAAGCAATGAGGATTACGTTCAAGCATCAAGATCTTAGTTTTAATAAATTTGTGACCATTATAAGTAGAAAGTTCATATTTAAACACAGTATCTATAGCATGGACATATGCTAATCGATTAGTTTGTCATATAAATTGTTTTTTTTCCTATGAATTTGATTGTTTCAATTATTTGACAATATTGAATTTCTTTTTATTTTCATTTGGTTGATGGTTCACTTAAAAAAAAAATAAAGATAAATTTATCGAACTTACAAAGTTTTTGCCAATTTTATCATTAACAAAGTTATATTGTTCTACTTTCTTTTATTTACTCTTATTTTTACTTTTTTAGTTGCCATAAAAATTTTAAATGTTTCTTAAAAAACAACTATCGGGATTTGAGAAACGAAAGAAGAGAAAAACTAAATAGTTAATCCAATTCTAAAAAGATGCTCTTAATACATTCATCGTTGAAAAAGCACAAAATATAGATTTTGTACTTTAAACTTCAATTGAAGATTTAGATACCGATCATCAACCAAATCATGAGGAAGAATTAGGACATAATGGAAATGATAAAAATTGAAGAAGTTGATTTGTGGCCCGAATTCTTATTGAGTATTTGATTGGAAGTACTGTTGGAAAAATATTGGGAGTTGGTAGTAGACTTGAAGATGTATTGAAGGAGTCTAAAGTGAATTTGATTCCTATTTCATCTCAAATTTTCCATTATTGATTTTACCCATTGTATTAGAACTTCACCTTATATTAACTTTTCCATGTATTAATTCTCCTACTATTTTAGGGATTTTTTTATTATTAATATGTGGTGTCACGGTGTACCACTCATATTGGAGTTGACCAATTGTCCAATTAGTTATTGGTCCAAAGAGATCATTTGTAACTCCTTACTATTGATTGTAATATACCCTCGCTTCTGCCCGTGATTTTTTTGAATTTAGGTTTTCACATAAATTTTGTTTTCTTTGTAATCTGTTATTTTCATATTACTCATATTATTCTTATCTTTAATTATTTGATTGGATTCTTAACAAGTGATATCAGAGTGATTCTGGTATCTTTATTGTTTTATAACAAATGGTATCAAAGTCAAAAAATTTCGACGGGTTCTTGGGAGGTCCAAATTGGTTATTAAAACAATATTTGAACAATGTCAATTGTTTAGGGATGTCAAGTATGAAAGTTGAAATTCCGCTTTTGGATCATAACAATTTTTTTTGTTATGGCAGATTTTTTGTTTGGATGCTGGAAGGTTCGACTATCACTTTAGATACAAATGCAGCTTATGGTTTAATAAGCAATAACTTTGGTAGAATTGGTTGTGATCAAGTTGATCGTGGTGATTCGAACAATGATAATAAAGAACTTCCTAATATATCAAGTGGAGCTAGTTGTGATCTTCTTGATTATGTTGATCGTGGTGATTCGAGCATGTTTGAAAACTCAAATAGAGTTGGTGTTGTTCGTGGTGATTCAAGCCGATTTAGTGACTCAACTGGAGCGGTAATGAATGTAATGATTTAAGCAGGTTTTGCGCGCAAGGTAGTTCTGCTGGTAAACGGGGTTTGTGATTTGTTCACAATTGCTAAGTATGCCTAGATGGGCATAGTGGAAGTGACGGAGTAATTTGGTTGAGTGTTTTGTTTGAAGAGCTTTGTTGGGGTTAAAAAAAATTAAGTTTTATTCATTGCAATAAAATTCGTGTCAATGTGGAGTATGTTAGAATCGAATTGTGACCTGAATTCTTGTTGAGTATTTGATTGGAAATACTGTTGAAGGAATATTGAGAGTTAATATTCTGACTTAAAGATGTTTAGAAGGAAATGTGCGTTTGATTGTCAATATTTTTAATGAAAAATGTGTTTTGCAACCAAATTCTTACTTTTATACTATTTGATTGACATTTTTTCATGGAAAACATTTATACTTTTGGTCACGTGATCATATTTTCCTCAAAATGAAGGAAAATATCTTTAAGAGGAGTAGGACTTTATTTTTTAGAGAATTCACTATCTCTTTATCTCTCTTATCTATCTATCCCCCAATAAAAATGGACAAATATAATATTTTTTAGATTGAAAACTAAATCAATCAAACACATTTAATTAATGATTTCATACAAATAAGTTCTAAACAATTGAATTATCTAGAATTTATTTTCTTTACATGCAAATTTCATATTTGCAATCAAATGCACACTTATATTTTAGTTTTGGGTAATTATATTGCCCACCACAAATTTTAGTATTTTTTTATTCACTTAAATAATCTTAAATAAAATTACATAATTAAAGTTTTAATATATTTTTTAATTAAATAAATTATTATTCCACCGCGAACATAAACATAAGTTCAGAGTCTTCTGCCTCACTGATACCACATGTATCAATTTGTTTAATCTCCAAAGTTTTGATCTGTTTGATTTCTTACACTTGTTCAAGCAATTTATGGATCTTACGAAAAACTTCTTGTCCGGCAATATTCCAGAAGACATGTGCCATAATGTAACGAAACTCAGACTTCTGTTACTCGCATCTAACAACCTAAATGGCCCAATTCCATTGGATATATCAGAATGCACAAAAAACTTCAAGTGTTAGCCCTGCAAGAGAACAGCTTAACAGGACTCATTCCAAGAGAAATAAGCTTGTCTTGGGATACAAAGAATTGTATATTGGATGGTATTAAGGTTGTTATTAACCATTTGTAGGCACTAATGCACAAAATAATGTCGCAGGCTTTATACCCCAGGAGCTTGGATATCTTCATGGATTGGAAGAACTAAATTTTGCATTTAATAACTTGAGGGGTTCTATTCCAGACAGCCTCTTCAACATCTCGAGATTAAGAAATTTAGGTCTCGTCAATAATTCCCTTTCAGGCTCTCTTCCATCAAGTATAGGCAATAACATGCCTAATCTTGAAAAGCTCTATCTTGACCTAAATAACCTCACAGGAGTTATCCCTGACTCTATCTCAAATTCTCCGAAGCTAATGTTCCTAGACCTTTCTGGTAATCAGTTTACCGGTCCAATTCCCAATAGTCTTGGTAACCTAAGATTCCTCCAAATTCTCTACCTCGGTGTGAACAATTTGGAAGCTGATCAAGAGCTGAGCTTTATCACTAGCTTGACCAGATGTAGATATCTAAGAGAAATTTCTTTATATCTCAATCCTCTTAATGGTATCCTTCCTGCTTCCATTGGCAACATCTCTAATCTTGTTTCCTTTGCAGCAGATTTTTGTGGACTTAAGGGCAATATACCAAAACAGATTAGGTAATTTGAGCAAATTGATCACACTAAGTTTATCTGGCAATGATTTGACTGGATCTATTCCAGTTGAATTGAATGGTTTACAATGGCTACAGGGTATAATTCCAACGAGTATTTGTCATTTGCCAAACTTGTTTGCATTGTCCTTGGTGGGTAATCAAATTCTTGGAGCATTGCCTGAATGCTTAGGCAATGTTACTTCTCTAAGACATCTTTTTCTTGGTTCCAACAAATTAACATCTAGCATACCTGAAAGCCTTTGGAATCTTAAAAATATCCTGTATTTCAATCTGACCTCAAATCTCCTGAATGGATCCCTACCACTTGAAGTTGCAAGATTACAGGCTGTAATTCAATTAGATCTATCGCAGAATCAGTTCTCAGGCTATATTCCAAGTAAAATAACTGATATGTTGATACTTACAGGCTTACCAAATTCGTCAAGAGACCTATTTGGTCACTAATATACCCCTTTAAGCCTTGAATACCAAGGTCTCTGAAAAAATAAAATAAAACAAAATGTGAAAAGATGAATGCACAATTTCTTCCACAAATTGCTTTGTAGATTTTTTTAATACATATAGACACCTTCTAGTTTCCATTAGAGAAAAGATGCTTACATTTGGGATACTACAAGGACAGATTCATCCTTTATGGAATGACACGTAACTCCCTCCCAAGTCCCAAGCATCCCATGTGGTAGGGGCACAAGGATCTCCATTCCAACCCATTCTGTCAGGAACACGAAGTGATTCCTTCAGTGCTCTCATGGCAATTACTGCAGTAATTTAGGCTCAATTTTCAAAATTTATTAGCATGTTCCCTTTAAATATATAATCAGTTAACAAAGACAATCCCTTATCAGATATATCTCTAACCCGTCTTCTGCTAAATAAGTTAACAAAGTTAACTATGCATACCATTAACTGATATTATTGCATAAATATATTCCTTTTATTCATTCCAAATTTTTAAAAACTAATTCAGAAATGCTCTTTTTTCCATCCTCCATATTTTAACACAGTTACCATCCTTAAACCACCCAAGCCCCAAAATAAAAAAAGAGAAGGACAATAAACAAGCGATGACCATAAAAATACCTCATTTAGCGACATTACAAGCAAAAAATAAATGCAATGTCCAGAAATACACGACAACATGAGAAACTTACTGAGAGCCGGCATGTAAAATACTACACCAGCAATGCAAGAAACTTAGCCACAAAAGACAGGCACTTCACTGTAGTTCCACAAGCAATCAGTAAACTCAGACTGCTTTAAAAATTATCGCTGATGGCATATTCAGAAGCTATATTCAAATCCAGAATAGCCTATATGGAAACACACATTTTTAACCCAACAAAAGCCTTGACTCGATCCTCACTCAGTTTCATTCTCAACAGGCTGTAGAGCAAGCACGCAAAATCACAGTGTAAACCCTCATCTCACGAGATTAACTCGTTTGAGAAAGTTAATCCAGGCATTAATCCCCACTTTTTTAGCCAAAATATTTGCGCAGAAGCTTCTCGAGAAGAAAATCCCTTCAACGCAAGCGAAGGCGAGTACGCTCGGCAAAGGGTTCTGAGCCATCGATCCAGCNGTAAACCCTCATCTCACGAGATTAACTCGTTTGAGAAAGTTAATCCAGGCATTAATCCCCACTTTTTTAGCCAAAATATTTGCGCAGAAGCTTCTCGAGAAGAAAATCCCTTCAACGCAAGCGAAGGCGAGTACGCTCGGCAAAGGGTTCTGAGCCATCGATCCAGCGGACTTGGCCTTCTTCTCCACACAAGGAACGGTCTCAATTTTCCAAGAATTTCATCCGAGAAACCTTAATTGTAAAACGAAAAACAAAAAAAAAAAGGATGGCAGCCCAATTTCAAAACAAAAAAGGGGAAGAAGACGAACCAGCAGCTGCCAGCGGCGGTCGGTCCGTCTCTGCTTGGAGCTCTTGGTCTTCAGTGTTCGACTTTGGGCAGAAGATAAAGAGATATGCTACACGTACAGGGGGGAGGGGTGGGTGGTTTTACAGGCAAGACACATAGAGGGGAGGGGTGGGTTTTTTTCCCTTTTTTAAAACATGTGGGGCCCGCCGGCTGTGAGAGGCCTGGCAGGCCCCTGTGAAACCCCCACCTGTACATGGGGGTTTTTCCGAAGATAAATGGGCAGACTTTAATTGCTAATTCACTGTTAAAGTTAACGGCGTTACAAGTAGAACAAGAAATTCTATTAACCTCCATTTCATAGCCACTTTTAATATATAGAAGATAACGGTGAGTAATTACCCTTGTAAATTGCTATATTCTTCACCTTCCAAGCTATTCACTGATAAATTTTCAGTGCCTTCCAAAGCTACAAAAATCTAGTAATTAGTGACAGTACGGTGATATGATGTTGACCTTTCTTTTTTTTTAGAACAAATATGATGTTGACCTTTGATCTTATGTAGACAAATGAAGGGTTTTCCTATCACTGCATATTGATAGATCAATAGTAAAAAAGGGTTGAACCCCAACTTTGAGTGTCTCCACCTACTTTGTCCTGAGTTTTGGTGAATGAGGTAAATCCCAAGTTATGGTAGATCAATAGTAGTGACTATATTGGTTAGTAATCTACAGTTTGCTATAGAAAATGCAAGGATAAATATTTTTTATTTTTTCAAAACTTACATGTGGAATCGTTAAACCAGTAAAGATGCTAATATTTAAAATTAGAGACAACATGGGCAAACAATTCTCGTCGCTCTTTTGCCATGGAAACGTCCATTGTTCATTTTGTCCCAAATTTGTGACAAAATGGAGTTTATCGATAGAGCTTTTACTATCGGATTTTCTAACTGATAATATATGGATTTACAAATATGCGGGTTAATTACCCCAATAGTCACTGCATTTTGGCCAAAGTTTCCATCAGGTCATTGAACTTTAAAAATTACGTGCTTAGTCACTGAACTTTCAAAAAATCACCACATTGATCACTGAACTTTAAAAATCACCACATTGGTCACTAAACTTTGTAAAAGTTTCCCAGATGGTCACTGAACCCATGACCATCTGGAAAACTTTGCAAAGTTCAGTGACCATCTGGGAAACATTTGCAAAGTTCAGTGACCAATGTGGTGATTTTTAAAGTTTAGTGACCAATTGGGTGATTTTTCGAAAGTTCAATGATTAACCACGTAATTTTTAAAGTTCAGTGACTTGGTGGAAACTTTGGCCAAAGTTCAGTGGCTATTGGGGTAATTATCCCTATGCGATGATACATTTCGTCATAAAAGCCTCTATTTTTGTAGTGGTGACAATATACCACTTTGCTTGTGTAATTCGTTCTAACAATCTATTATTCATTCCTCGATAATGAAAATCCAATATCGTGTTACTAATAGATGACATCTTGATAAAACTTCTCGTGCTTCATTTCACAACACAACAATAGTTGACTGGCAATTCTTTGAAGTTTCAACATTTCTCTCTCATATAGTCTTTCGAAATCTTAGTTTAACATTGTGGTCATTCAGTGTAACCCCTTTTATGTTACATTCATATAAAGCAATTTACTCGAAAGCATGTTTAGCTAAGTTTTACTTTCAAGTTAAAAAGTTATTTACAAGAAATTAACTTGTCAAAAGAAATACTTATTTTTAATTAAAAATTATTAATTTTAAAAACAACTTATATATAAGGATCCGTTTGATTGTAAGAGTGAAATTTGAGTGGAAAAAAAATGAAGAATATGATGAATATAAAAAACAGTTAGAAGAATTAACAGAAAAAATGGAAAATATAAAGATGAATACTAATTCATCATCTAGTTATATAAAACCAGAATTTAGTAGTGACCAAGAATATGATTATCCTTATGGTACACCAATACCAAATAAAGATGGTATTAATCAATATAGAAAGACTCAAAAAAGATATACTGGAAATGTGAGAAAACAATTCATAAAAG
>CAIGRO010214805.1:0-14556 GCA_903798355.1 Fraxinus baroniana | reverse complement strand
AGGTAATCTTGTGCAGGATGGTTCTGTGGAGGGTAGTTCATCACATGCTGGCGTGGATAGGAAGCTGGAGGTCTCTCTTGCTCACATACCAGTAGAGAACTTAGCTACTTCTGTTAAGGAAATGTCTTCTTCAATGAAAAGAAATTCACCTATGAATGAGAAAGCTTCTGAGAAAAAGCCTGAAGCATCTCCTAGAAAAGAATCTCCAGGAAATGGACCTGTCATTGCAAAGGAATCTGCCACCCGGATACGCAGGAAAAGAAAGCACGAGGTTTATTCTCTCAGTGATGAGAAAACGTGCAAGAGTGACAAGGGAAAATCTACTACAGATTCTTCTGGAAAAGTTGTGTCCAAAGCAAAAGCTGCATGTCCAGGAATTTCTAAATCAAAGGGGAAACGTAAGATATTTTGCCATGGGGATTGTGCAACTCCCGTAAAGCAGGATGTTGTTGATAACCAACTAAAAAATGAGGTCAATATTCCTGCCTTTTACATTTTGTATTCTCTTTTGGTGCTTATTCAAATTAAAGATATTTTCCTTTTTGCTAGATCTTATCAAATGTTTAAAAACCATAACTTTAATATCAAATACTTTTAATTTGCTTATGATAAAAAATATCGTTACTTTTAAATTTTAAATCGCCTTATGAATCCCAGTGTACCTCGTCCCATATTATTTTCTTGTAGACTTCTGGTAATCTGATGAGGTGCTTCAGTTCTCTCCCTGATGTTTGCAAGACATGAAAGGAGAGATTCAGTCATTCTAGACTTCTGCTCGCATTATGGAGAGTTCTGAGATGCCCCTTAATATATGGAGGACAGGAAGAGGATCTTCTGTAACTCTTCTCATTGTAATCTAGGATACATATTTCTACTCAGTAAAGATGTATGGACCATATGGTTTCACTTCATGGGGTTTCTCTACATTTGTTTCCCTTGCTTTCATTTTGCCATTGCAACTCTAAATAAATTTCTATTGTGGTGAGGGTCTTCTATACTGAGTGGATATGTGCCTATTCTTTTCTATCCATTTAAGCATTGAAATATTTCTGTCTCATCTTTGTTTCTCTTTTTCCTATTACTGTTTCCATAATATGAACTCATTTGATGCAGATGATTTCCAAGGATGCAGCTTGTGGATCACATGAATCATGTGAAGCAGCAAAAATTGCAGCTGAGTCCTCGATATGTGAAGAAAATGCTGCTGAAGTTCAGCAGGTACAAATGTTGGCTAGGATTTCTTGCAAAGAATGATGTCCAGTAAACACCTAGTGTTAACTCTTTTTCTTTGTATGACCAGTAACCATGCAATTTTCTGTGTTTACTAGTTCTTTTCTTAAATAACAGGTTGATCGGGTTATGGGTTGTCGTGTGAAAAGTGATAATGTAAATTCTGCTTGCAATGTTCTCATGATGGATGTGGATGAACTTCCTTTGGAGGATCCCATAGTTGCAGAAAATCTAAATAAACTGTCTGGGAAAAGTCCCAGCTCTGAAATGCCTGGGATAGGCAAAGGAAACTGCGCCATGGGTTGTCAGAATATTGCTAGCTGTTTTGATGGGAGCAAGAATGTAACAGATAACATGAATGAAGGTAAGCTACAAGTATACAGAAGATCTTCAACCAAAGAATGTAAAGATCGAAATTTCAAGGATCCTTTGAGGAGAGACATTGAAGGTTCTAATGCGCTGAATAATAAAAATCAAGATGAAAATATTTCAAGTGCAGCAAATACTGCTGAGATAATATCAGGAGGCAGGAAGATTGATTTTGACTTAGACAGTTGTAACCATGACGTCTTAAACGACTGTCAAGTTCACATTTCTGATGAGAATGGAAACTCCAAGGATGGTGATATTAAGATGACAACAATGTGTGCTCCTAAAAAGAAATTTACTAAGTCCCACTTGATTGAATCTGGATTATCCAATGGATTGACTGTCTCATTTGAGTTTTTGGTCAAGTGGGTTGGGAAATCTCACATCCACAACAGTTGGATTCCTGAATCTGATCTGAAAGTTCTGGCGAAACGGAAACTGGAGAATTACAAGGCAAAGTATGGGACATTGACTATAAATCTTTGCCAGGAACAGTGGAAGCTGCCTCAGCGAGTGATTGCTACTCGGCCCTCTGTAGGTGGTTCAACTGAAGTATATGTAAAATGGACTGGTCTTCCTTATGATGAATGCACTTGGGAAAGAACCAGTGAACCTGTAATTGCAAAGTCGCTTCACTTGGTTGATTTATTCTATAAATTTGAATGCCAAACGCTGGATAATGATTCTGAAAAACATGATTCAACACGGAGGAAAGGCAACTTCCTACAAAGTGAGGTAATTACTCTCACTGAACAGCCTAAAGAGCTAGCCGGGGGTTCCTTGTTTCCACATCAGCTGGAAGCATTAAATTGGTTGCGCAAAAGCTGGCATAAATCAAGAAATGTGATACTTGCTGATGAAATGGGGCTCGGAAAAACAGTATCAGCTTGTGCTTTTTTATCATCATTATATTTTGAATTTAAAGCTACTCTCCCTTGTCTGGTTTTGGTTCCTCTATCCACAATGCCCAACTGGATGGGTGAGTTTGCTCTATGGGCTCCTAACCTCAACGTGGTGGAATATCATGGGAACATGAGGGCTAGAACCATAATTCGCCAGTATGAATGGCATGCATCTGATCCTAGTGGGTTGAATAAGAAAACATCAGGTTATAAGTTCAATGTTCTTTTGACTACTTATGAAATGGTTCTTGCCGATTCCTCTCATCTACGTGGAGTTCCTTGGGAAGTTCTTGTGGTTGATGAGGGGCACCGTCTGAAAAACTCTAGCAGTAAGCTTTTTGGCTTGCTAAACACTTTCTCATTCCAACATAGGGTACTGTTGACTGGTACTCCTCTTCAGAACAATATAGGGGAGATGTATAATCTGCTAAACTTTCTGCAGCCAGCTTCATTTCCTTCCCTCTTTTCATTTGAGGAGAAATTTAATGATCTAACAACTGCCGAAAAGGTAGAGGAACTGAAGAAACTTGTAGCCCCACATATGCTTCGTAGGCTTAAAAAGGATGCCATGAAGAATATCCCCCCAAAGACTGAACGAGTGGTTCCTGTTGAGTTGTCAAGTATTCAGGCAGAATATTATCGTGCCATGTTAACAAAGAATTATCAGGTCTTACGCAACATAGGGAAAGGGGTTCCACAGCAGTCGATGCTAAATATTGTGATGCAGTTACGAAAGATTTGCAATCATCCTTATCTTATTCCTGGCACTGAACCTGAATCTGGATCAGTGAATTTCCTTCATGAAATGCGAATAAAAGCTTCAGCCAAGCTGACTTTGCTGCATTCTATGCTCAAGGTGTTACATAAAGAAGGTCATAGAGTCCTCATCTTTTCACAAATGACAAAGTTACTTGACATCCTTGAGGATTATGTGTCTATCGAATTTGGGGTAAAGACATACGAGAGAGTTGATGGCTCTGTCTCTGTGGCAGATCGACAAGCAGCAATAAATCGTTTTAACCAAGACAAGAGTCGATTTATATTCCTTCTATCAACACGTTCTTGTGGCCTTGGCATCAACTTGGCAACTGCTGACACTGTCATCATCTATGATTCTGACTTCAATCCACATGCAGACATCCAAGCCATGAATCGGGCACATCGAATTGGACAATCAAACCGATTACTGGTGTACAGGCTTGTTGTCCGTGCTAGTGTTGAAGAACGCATCTTACAACTTGCAAAGAAGAAATTGATGCTTGATCAACTTTTTGTGAACAAGTCTGGGTCGCAAAAGGAGGTGGAAGACATCCTAAAATGGGGAACTGAAGAACTTTTCGGGGATTCTTCTTCCATACTAGAAAAAGATGGAGAAAACCAAAACAATAAAGATGAAGCAGTTACGGAGCCTAATACCAGAAGGAGAACTGGTGGCCTTGGGGATGTATACAAAGATAAATGTGCAGATGGTAGCAATAAGATTGTGTGGGATGAAACTTCAATTTTAAAATTGCTAGACCGCTCAAACGCCCCGTCTGATTCACCTGATAATGCTGAATCAGAAATAGAGAACGATATGCTTGGTTCAGTGAAGGTATTACTTCTACCATTTTATCACCTCAGTTACAGTACCTAAAATCTTTGTTTCTGCCAATATTTCACATGTTCCTATTTGGGTTGTCATGGAGCTTCATTGGTCACAAGTCCTTTGAACTTTAGTAAAACCCAGATTTGATGCTTTCCTGAAGAAATTTCTATGCTTTTAGTTGAGTTTGGAACAATACAATATAGGTCTTCTAGTTTATAGTCAGATTAATGGAACCCTGAATGGATTTGATGATTCATGGACACTTGTTTACTGAACTCATGAGTTTCAAGTTTTAAATAATCGATTAAACTTCACCATTTTGCAATTTGTGTGTCTTTTCTGGAATTTGTATACCATTTATATTCATATGAAAAGAATTTCTATTTTTATTGACATCATGAAGCTAATATGAAGTTTTCAAATTCAGTCCCTAGATTGGAATGATGAACCGACAGAAGAACAAGATGGAACAACATCTGTTCCCGTGGCCACTAGTGATTTTGATAAAAAAGATGATGATCTAGCTGGCAGCAATGAAGAAAATGAATGGGACAGGCTTCTGCGAGTTAGGCAAGTATTTCAGTCTTAAATTGTACAGCATCTCTTCCATTTCTCATTGTTTTCACATCCCTTTACATCTTTTATGTCTCAGATTTGATACGTTCGACGTTCCTGAATCTAGGATAAAGAATCCTAGTAGAATGTAGTTTAATGAACCAATCTTTTAATGATAAGCAATGGCTATTCTGCATTCAAAATTGTGGAAGAATTCCTGCTTCATGTAAGACAGGAACAAGGAAAATTTATAATCCCAACACATTATGCACCTATTTATCTACATTCTGGGTTTAGTATTGAGTGAAGCATTCTTTGATCTGTAATGAAAATTATGTGGATCCACATAAACACATACATGCATGTATATAAATTGGAAGTTTACATAAATCAGTTTCTCATTCACAAGTAACTTCATAAGCATCTTTCTTACATCATTTGCTTGTTGGATTTGTAGATGGAAGAAATACCAAAGTGAGGAGGAAGAAGCCCTTGGCCGGGGAAAACGTCAAAGAAAAGCTGTTTCTTACAGAGAAGCATACGTGGCACCCCCAAGTGGAACACTGAGTGAGGTATCTCTCTCCTCTCTCTCTCTCTCTCTCTCTCTCTCTCTCTCTCTATATATATATATATGTGTGTGTGTGTGTGTGTGTGTGTGTGCGCGCGCGCGCGCGTGTTGGGAGTGGAGTGGAGATTCTGTTTATTTTTTATTTTCACTTTATATGCTGAAATTCCTACCCCTTGTTTGAGTCCCATTACTTGAGAATGGATTTTGTAAAAAGTGATTTTTTTGGAGAATGTGTGGTTTAAAAGGTGGAGAAAACTTTTTGGTTTATGTATAAAATTATTTTATTGGAAGAAAGTGTGGTTGAAAATGTGTAAAGGAAAAATTGACTTTTAAAGAATGACTTTCAAACAGGGGCCTAATATCTGCATCAGAGGCTTGTAAACAATTCTGTATGCGGACTTATTATTTTCATTGACTTGTACAGGTTCCTGATCTCCAATGATTTTATCATATTTTAAACCACAGGCACAATCCCCAAAGTAAACATGGACATGATACAGCAGCTTCTACCATATTGTGTTTGTGATTTGTGTTGCCACCTTTTGGGCATCCTGTCCAATATTGCCAACCATGCTTTGGCATAATATGAAAAATTGACTAAGTTGTGAATTGCATTTCCTTTTTGGTTTTGCGAATTTGTCTATTGACAATAAGTATCATCGTCTCGACCCTCATTCTATCGGAATCCAAGCATTATAATTAGGGAACTCCCTGTCTGCAGTCTACTGTATCTTTGCTTTAACTTCCTGTTTCCCGACTGGACATCTTCAGTTCCCATTATCAATGATTTGGAGCGTGCTGATAATCTCAGTTTTTACTGCCCCATTTATCGAACAAAGAAGTATCTTTTCTCTTCATTTAATTGCCAACACCATCTGGACCAGTCTAGGGCTCACCTTCCTTGTACTTTTTCTGTTAGAATGTAAATGATTCCATCCTTATTAAATTTTGTTACAAGTGTCTGATTTTTCATGAGTTGAATTGGATGTTTTGATCAGAGGCTAAATCTGCCTGACTCTGATCAATTGTTGTTATTATGTGGTGTACCAGGGTGTTGCAGAAGGGGAACTGGAGCTTGAACCAGAGCCTGAGCGAGAGTACACTCCGGCTGGACGAGCTCTTAAAGCAAAATAGTAAGTTTTTGTTCACGGAAATTTTACACTTTTTCTTGTCCGAGTTACGTTTTATACTCAAGAGGATCTGGTTCTTCTGTTCGCTGATTGGGCTTTAATCCTTTTGGAACTATATCTCCTTAAAAATATGTTTAGAAATCTAAGATATAATATTTCATTGCAATATCATATGAATGGTTATCATGCATCTAATGTATATAAGAATACAAGGCTGTAACCCTGAGATCATGGGGTGATAGCTTCAAAAATATTTGAGTCGGTACAATTCTGGCTCTTGAAAGTGGAAGTTAAGTATGGCATAGGGATGCATCTAATCAGCCTGGACAAATGAGTGTAATAAAATTAAAGCTTATCAATTTACACATACTTAATTTCTCAAGATCGTTGACTCAACCTATGCTGTTAATGTGTTTTCTTTCTACAGTGCAAAGCTTCGTGCTAGACAAAAGGAACGGTTGACAAAGAGGAAAGCAACTGTATCATCTACTCCCATCAACGGATTGTTCAGACTAGAGTCACTTCCTCAACTCCCTTCTCTGCGTGCTAAAGAAGGTAATCAAATGACCATATCAACTCAGCCTGTCGACGAGAATGCTACAACCACGAACTTAGAAAATAAGAGTCATAGTCAAACCGTAGGATCAAATAGCAAGACTGACTCGACCATGATGCTGGGCAAGATATCGGAGCATAAATCCACTATTGATTTGGAGCTTATGTCTAATCGCTTTCCAGACATTTCCCCATCAAATGACCATTTAAAGGGCACAAGCTCCATGAATTCGATGTATAACTTGCTGCCAGTTTTAGGATTGTGTGCTCCTAATGCTCCAAATGCTAACCAGTTGGAGCCATTGCATCGGAAATTCTCAAGACCAAATAAAAGACAATACAAACAAGGACTTGGGCTGGAGTTCCCATTACCTGCTACTTGTTCTAGCATGTTAAATGAGATGACAGTTAAAGGTAACGAAGCAGTCTCAGGCAGATTCAAATTTCCGGATCTTTCTTCAGGCTCTTCTCTTTCACAACATAAAAGTGACATCCCGGATAATTATCTACCCTTGAATCCAGTATGCTCTCTCTCACTCTCTCTCACATACGCGCGCACTCACACACACACACTGCCATGCGCACAATGATTTGATTTGACTAATTCTCATTTATTTGCAGCATCCTCTGGATATTCTGAGAGGAAAAAGCTCGGCAGAGCATCTAGGAAACTGTGGTGCTAATTTCCCTGGTTTTCGAGAAAAGACTCTCTTGCCCAAATTACCTTTTGATGAGAAGCTTCTGAGATATTCATTTCCTAGTACAAACTATCCCCATCCAAATCCTGACTTGTTCTCAAGCTTGTCACTGGGATCTAGTATTGCAGACAGAAATAATTCTGTCCCTGAACTCCCTAAGATTCCCTTATTGCCGAATATCAAATTCCCACCAGATCTTCCCAACTGTAATCAACAAGAACAGCAGATGCCTCCAGGATTGTGCTCGGATCAGGTGCCTCCATTTTTTGCGTTTCCTGAAAACCATCGGAAAGTTCTTGAGAATATTATACTGAGAACTGGACCTGGCTCCAGCAATCTGCTGAAAATGAAATCAAAGGTAGATATCTGGTCTGAGGATGAACTTGATTATCTGTGGATTGGTGTTCGTAGACATGGAAGGGGAAGGTGGGATTCAATGCTACGAGACCCAAAGCTAAAGTTTTCGAAGTTCAAAACTGCTGAAGATTTGTCAGCAAGATGGGAAGTTGAACAACTTAAGATCATGGATGGGTTAGGATTACCAGGACCAAACTCTTTCAGGCCCCCAAAGTCCACGAGTTCACTCTTATTTTCTGGGATATCTGATGGTCTGATGGCACGTGCATTGCACGGAACTAACTCTGATGGAATGATGGCTCATGCATTGCCTGGAACTAGCTCTGATGGAATGCTGGCACGGGGATCGCACGGAAGTAAATGTGATGGGCCACTGAAATTCCACAACCGCATTACAGATATGCAATTGGGTCTTGGTGATCTGCCAGCTAGTTTGCCACATCTCAAACCATCTGATCCGCCTCTTCAAACTTGGATTTCGGATAAGTTCCCAGCAAAGTTGTCAAGAGACTCCTCTGCAGGACCTTCTGATAGATTAGTTCTTTCTTCAGGCATCGCAGAGTCGCCATTTCTGTTGAACTCGTCAGGATCTAGTAGTTTCCATTCTATTGGTTTAAATTGTTCAGACAGTTCTAAGGTACAGCAGCTGGAGAGACGAAGGGATACAACTAGATTGGGTTTATTGCCTGGCCTTGGTAACATGGGTAGCATTGAGCATACTGGTTCTTTTCTCGTTGCCAATTGTAACAGGGACCAGAAGGTTCCCCAATCTAAAGGAAAAGAAGTGGTTTCTACTTGTACTCCAAAAGAAAAGCTTCCTCATTGGCTTCGAGAAGCAGTAGATGCTCCTGGTAAAACTCCTGAACCTGATTTGCCACCGACTCTGTCTGCAATAGCACAATCTGTTCGTGTCTTGTACGGGGAAGAGTCCTCCAAAATTCCCCCATTTATTGATATGGGAATACCTCCCCCCCGTCCCCAGGATCCTCGATGCAGTTTGAAGAAGACGAAGAAGAAGAAGAGGAGATCACATTTAGCCAATAAGGACTCTCAAGTGGTTGCCAGTAACTGCCAAGATAGCCACCCTGGAGAACATGTTTGCTCATCATCCGTTCTTCTAGAGCCAGACTTTCCTCTGCATCCAAACTTGAGTGACGGGGTTTCAGGATTCCCTAGGATTGAGCCAAACCTCAACATAGCTTCTCTCAATCCGAAAATGACGAGCCTATCATCTTCCTCTGGGACGACTACAATCAAGAAAGTGGCTGCAGGATTATCCCCTTCACCTGAAGTCCTAGAACTGATCTCTTCTCGTGTTGCACCAGGTCCACCTCCTGCAACACACTCAGGCTTCAGTGACAACTTGCTCCCTTTGCAAAATTCTGTTGATCAAGGAAACTCGGAACCCCAAGATGCATGTGCAGAACACAAGTCAAACCAGAGGGCACCTGCTGTAGAAGAGCAGACAGGAAGTGGTGATTCCAGCAAAACGCTGTCTGATCCTGTTCACTCCAAACAGCCAGATGGAGAGGAGGTATCTTCAGAAGGGACTATAACAGTTCAACCTGTAAGCAACCATGAACCATAGACATCAATGGGGAGTTGATTGGCAAACAGGTTTTCTTTTCAAACTACCATTGTTCCCTATAATTACTATTCTGCTCAGTTTTGTAGTGTATGTAATTTTCTCGAAACTATAGGAGAATCTGAACCTACTTATTATGTAACGTTTTGTTAGATAATATAAAATGTAGAATATTGTCTCGATATTAACTCTTTTGCGACACAATCTCCAATCCCTCCATGCAGTTGGAAAAAAAATGCAAAATAAATCTTGTGCACTAGTTATGCTGAATAAGTTCAGGCTTTAGAGTATTTGAACTCATTCTGCACAACAACTGCACAAGATTGATAAGCTGTGTAGTTCTTAGTTGCATATGACCTTGGGGATAAGTTGGTAGAATTTGTGCAAAAGTTGTGCTACTTCTGAATCGATGCTTAATGAACATTTTCATGTTATAGTCCAGTGCATTACCAATGTATGTAGTTTGTAAGCATAGTTATTTACATGTGGGACTTGAGAAGAGTCAGCCAGTAATCAAATTATAATCTGCTTAAAATGATAGAATATGTTCAAAATATTTGTGCAGAACCCTTTGTTTGTGGGAAACAGGTAAAGGAGAATCAAGGACTGAATGGAGAGTCCTGGGTTGGTTTACTACTGGATGCTCACATGTACTTTATATTAAGAACACTCAACGTTTCCTGCTTTCCTTGCTTTCTCTCAGTTTTCTTTGTTTTCTTAAATGTTCGACTACAAAAAAATTTCATGTGTAAGGGCATGGCGGACATGAATTTAGGTTTTTTTGCGTGGCTCTAATTGTAATCTCATCTCTTTTAGAAGTTGAAGCTTTTGAAGATGAAAAACTGTGTATCTATCAATATTTTGAAAACTAGATCTAATTGTTGGTTGAACCGAAACAATCAAGAATCGGCTTGAGAAGTCATTCGGCTGTATCCAATAAAATAGATACTTAACAATTGGATAAAATCTAGTGAAATAATGATTGACCCTTTTTCGGTTATATAATGAGCCCCTGTTTGGTGTACATTTTGTAGCCAAGTATGTATTTTTTTTTTTTTAATGTGATGGGGAATATGTGGTTGAAAGGAGGAAAAGTTATTGATGTGATGGAAAATATTATTTTATTGGAAAATGTGATTAAAAATGAGTAGAAGAATGAGAATGAAAAAAATAATGTGGCTCAAACAAGGGCCAAAAAAGAAAAAAAAAAAAAATCTATAAAGGAGTAATGCAACTTTGATTTCATTCCATGGTAAGAATGTCCTTGATGCAACCTAACTTTGATTTATTGATACATTACTTTTAGTGATGATGAATTAATTTATATTGGTAATTTTTTCATGATGTGTGTATAATCAGCTATTTATGATCTTCAGTTTGACCCTTTCTCTATTTTGAGATGATGATTGGATCAAGTTTAATTTTTTTTTTTTTTTTGATATGAGGATCAAGTTTAAAAATTGTGTATACTTCATGTTGGGACACGCATTTTGATGTAGTATTGATATTTTGTGGGACTCGAGAAAACATTCGGTCATTATTCAAGTTATAATTTGCTTAAAATAATAAAATATGGTCTATATGATTAAATTATATAGAAAGTCTCCAATCTCTCTACACCCATCCTCGATTTCTCTCTCTTTTCTGAAATACTTGATGTCTGAATTTTTCGCGGGATGGACTTGATTGAAGTTATAATCATTCTATGTTATGAATATCCTTGATGCCACTTAAATTTAATCTTTAGTTTATTGATACAAATTTTGTTTTTATAGTGACGAAGAATTAATTTATATTTGTAATTTTTTTCATGTTGTGTGTGTAATCAATTATTTATAACCATCGGTTTCAATCTTTAGACCCTTTCTCTATTTTGAGTCGATGCTTGGATCAAGTTAAATGCATAAATTTAGATTTCATCATTATGAAAGAACAAATTATAATATACTTACAATAATAATAATAATAATAATAATATGGTCGAAGTATATCATTTCATAGTAAATTATAATGTGTCCCAAACCTTTGCTTCCATCATGCACATATAGCGCACACATCCTTGATTTCTATATTTTCTTAAATACTCAAAACATATCAAAATTTGTCATGTGGGATGGTAAATATATATATATATATATCAATGTTTCGAAAATTGGATCCAATTGCTAGTTCAATCGGAAATCGATAAATTAGATACTTCAAAAATTAATAAAATTTTTCAAAAGAGAATCTATGAAGGAGCAATTAAATTTTATGAATATCGTTGATGCCACATAACCTTAATCTTCGGTTTATTGATTTTTGTTTATGTAGTGATGGAAAATTAATTTATATTTGTGATTTTTCCATGTTATGTTTGTGTAATCAATTATTTATGACCTAAGATTTGACCTAGTACCAACATTTTAACATTTTCTCTATTTTGAGTCGATGCATGAATGAAGTTAAAAATGACTAGTTATCTAGGTAACCACGAAACGTTATGAAAAAAATAAAAGATTGTATGCAAGTTGCTGTAGTGTTGATAGTTTGCGGGACTCGAGAAAATAAACTAAATAGCCAATAATCAAGTTATAATATGCTTAAAATAATAAAATATGGTCAAAGCATTTCTCTCTATTTTCTTTATTTCGTTAAATGCTTGAGGTATGAAAAAGTTTCATGTTTGATGACAGGGCGGACTTGGAAGTTTTTTGCATGGAAGAATCTATACATCTCTTTTAAAAGTTCAAATTTTTGAATTGTCGATGTTTTGAAAATTGGATCCACTAAATGGTTCAACCGAAACAATCGGGGACTTGAGAATTCGTTAGGTTATAGCAATGAACTACGGACTTAAAAATTTGATAAAAATCCAATGAAATGTTGGTCCGTTTTCCCGTTACTTTAAAAAAAAAAAAGGCCTATAGAGTAGTTCAGATTTAATTTCATTCTATGGTATGAATATCCTTGATGCCACTTAAACTTAATCTTTAGTTTATTGATACAATTTTTTTATATAGTGATGAGAAATTAGTATATAATTGTAATTTTTTCTAGTTATATGTGTGTAATCGATTATTTATGACCATCGTCTTGACCTGGAATCAACCTTTTGGCCCTTTCATACATAAATAGTCATTTAAGTATTGTCTAAGCTTCCCGTTATGAAAGAACAAAATATAGAAAGAGAGAGCAAGTAGAATTATGTCACTTTGTCAGAAGAATTTTGACAGATACAATGACATGTGGTGGCAAATGATTGGATGAAAATATTTACTATGTTCTAAGCAGTTTAATAATAGAATGACATGTGACATTATTTCAATCTTTTTGTTTAACTATCTCGCACTGTACCATGATTATTAAAGCTAGTATGCACTTTACTTTAGTGTTGAAACTTTGTGCGGCTCGAGAAAATAAGCTGATGATTCAATCATTAATCAAATTATAATCTGCTTAAAATAAAAAAATATGGTCAAAGTATCATAAGTAATTAAATTCAAAGTAAATTATAGTTAGNTAAAATAAAAAAATATGGTCAAAGTATCATAAGTAATTAAATTCAAAGTAAATTATAGTTAGTGTCGTAAACATAGTGCACCATTCCTGCACCTATCGTGCGCCCATCCTTGATTTCTCTCTGTTTTCTTTGTTTACTTAAAATACTTGATATAAGAAATTTTTTCATGTGTGATGGCGGGGCGAAATTGAAGTTAGGTTTGTGTGCGGCTTTACCTTTATATTAATCTATCTCTATTAAAAGTTGAAGATTTTGAAGATGAAACGTGTATTTACCAATATTTTGGAAACTGGATTCACTTACTAGGTCAATCTGACAGAGTTTGATAAATATGATACTTAAAAATTGAATAAAATACGGTGAAATGGTCGACCCATTTTCTGTTATTTTTTTAAAGATAATCTATAAAGGAGCAATTAAATCTTAATTTCACTCTGTGAGAAATATCATTTCATTTTACTTGTCTCTCACCTTTTTTTTCTTCCTCATAGTGATGAAGAATTAATTAATATTTGTAAACTTTCTTGTTAGTGTGTGTAACCAATTATTTATGACCTACAGTTTGACCTAAAACCAACAGTTTATCAAGAATGTACAAGAAAACCACCTTAAGTATAGCTTCGCAGTGACAACCTTTTTAACCGTTTTTCTATTTTGAGTCAATGCATAGATCAGGTTAAAAAAAGTGAATAGTTATTTACGTATTGTCAGACCTAACATCATGAAAAACAAATAGCTACTACAATCTTGCTACATGCATATCAAGTTTGACATTATATTTGCTGGAGTCCTTGCCGTCTCTTAGGGATTCGCAGGCAATCGTTATGAATGATTGATGTAACATTTATAATAATAAATGTCAAGATTGCCAGCTTAGAGTATATGGTGGTTGACCAAGTCAATGTATTAAATGCATAACAAATTAGTGATGTGAGGTTTCAGCCTGGGAGATGAGATCACGTAGTTCATATCCAACAGCTACCACTTCGATCAGAACTCTATAAATAAGCAATTTTTGTAACAGTTTTTTGTAATGCAACTCTTTACACTTGAAACCACACTCGGTTTTCTCTCCTGCTTATTCCATATTTATTTGCTTGAGTTTTTTTTTTTATTTGATTGTTTGTTTATATGCAGTCATCTTTGATCATATTGTCGGTGTTTAAATACTTTTGTCTCGCGTTATAAAATATCTTTCACGTCCATAAATGTCATCCTTCTCGATGTTTATTATATTGTGCTTAAACCCTATTGCCTTTCTCGATAACAATAAAATTCACTAACAATTCAATTGGTGATCAAACAATTGAAAAGAACGATAAAAATGATAATAAACATCCACAAATCAAATCAAATAAAGTCAAAATAATTAACTAAAAACTAAAAATATCATAACAAGGGTTCATCTCATCCTATTAATGTATAAAACTAGTCTAACATATTGAAAATACAAGAATTCATATTTAAGTGAAAAGATATAACCCGAATTTTTGATAAATTAAGAAGATGAAGATGAA
>CAIGRO010214791.1:0-10469 GCA_903798355.1 Fraxinus baroniana | reverse complement strand
TATGTAAATTTATTTTGTTCAATTAAGTTCATTTTGCTAACGTTGCTTATATTTCCCTTTAATCCTTCATATTCAACGCTAATATTATCTTCAAAATAACAAAGTCTGTGCATTGCACGACCCTAACTAGTAATAAAAAAAAGTGTCTTGCTCGTAACACACGGTGGCTTTTGCTTGAATTTTGTTTGAATATACGTGATAACTATTTGGAATCCCCTAATAAATGAGAAAACTAAAATATTTTATTAATAAAAAAAATCAAATGAATTATTTTTACAACATTAACATGTATTTATAGACTCAAAACAATTCATAATTAAAGTGATACTGTAAAAATGATAAAAATACCCTTAATCTGACTCAAAATAGAAAAATGTTAAAATAGAGCTCTAAACGACGGAATTTGTACTCACGGACGAAAATTCGACATTTGAGTGGAAAGTTATGCATATTTTCGTAGACCCTCTTGATTTTTTTTCTTTTCCAATTATTAATGATTTCTCTTCTAACTGACCCATATTATGATTTGATGTATCTCAAGTTCCTGGACTTTCATAATCTGCTAGAAATCTCTATTTTTTTCCATCATCCAACGAGACACGGGTGATTATCTTCCATGACCATCAAATCTAGAATGACCGTTTAATATTTTGGGGTTATTGTTCTATTAAATTAATTGAAATGATCGTTTGATTTCCCACAAATAAACGAGATCGTGAACAAGTAATAAAGTATTAAATAAAGCGTCGAACCCACGAGAACTACGTGTTTAATCAAATTAAAATTAATTTCAACTTTAATCGAATAGCAAACACGTTTTGTGTTTTTCTTTATACTAATCCCTAAATTATCAATTATACTAATGAAAGTAAATAGGTGTAAAAAAAAACGTAAATAGATGTGTTTTTTAAATATGTGAGATGCATTGTTAAAATGTCGAATCACCCTTATTATTTCATTTTTAGTGTAACAATTAAAATGAAAATTTGAAATAAGTCATGTTGGTAAATGTTCCTAATTTAATTGAAAGCCTCTCTCGATAGCGATCAATTATATTCCCCTTATGTGATTCTTCTATCTCTCAATGAAATATGCAAACATGATAAATGCATTAACAAGTATTAGAACACTTATTAAAATCATATAAGTGTAGATGTATAACTCTATCCTCTATCGAACCTTACAATTTTTATTATATTTTTTAAAACCTTTTTGTTCATCTCGAAAACAGTAAAATCAACTAATAATTCAATTGGTGATCAAACAATTGAAAATAACAATAAAAATAATAATAAACATCCACAAATTAAATCAAATTAAAGTCAAAATAATTAATTAAAAACTAAAACTATCATAACAATGGCTCATCTCATCCTAGCAATGTATAAAATTAGCTCAACATATTGAAATTACAAGAAATCATATTGAAGTGAAAAAAATAACCCGGATTTTTGATAAATTGAGAAGATGATGATGAATTTTGAAATTTTGAAATGGTTTCTTGATGAGTCTTCACTTGTACATTCTCTTCTTTGCCCAAAAATTAGGTTTGAATCTTTACTTGATTGAATTATTGCAAATTCTCTTTAATTCTCTCACAAAAATTATGAATTCTCATCCTTTGATGATAATATCGATGGATATTGGAGTATAATATGTATATGAGATGTATATGAGAGGTCCTCCATATGCATTTGTAGGAGTCGAAAATCAGTTGAAAATCACGTCCAAATTGACTTCCAAAAGAGTTCCAATCGAATTAGGAAAGTTCAATTCGCGAGCGAATTTTTTTGTATCTACACAGCAGTCAGTATTTTAGATATAACTTTCTCTCTTGATATCTGATTGATACAATTGGTTAAAAATCTAAATCAAAGGGATAAAACTTTGATAGAAATATAATTTTGTCAATTAGGACATTTACTGTGCCAAAAATCGGTTTCAATTTTTAACTAAAAATTAGGAATATAACTTGTGCCATTGAAAATTAATTTTGATCATATTTCATTTCTTTTTGAGTTCTAATTCCATCCAATTTTCTCCTAAAAATATTTAAAGTATCTTTTTGTGTCTCGAATCAACTATTGAATATTTGCAATGTGGTCCTCAAACTTTGAAGTTTGCCATTTTTCACCATTTTTCACTTCATTCTTTCGATTCCTCGTTCAACAATTGAATTTTACCTATATAACATAAAAAATAAAAAATTAGGATATATTTTATCAAAAAAACTGTCAAATATCGATATTTTAAGATCCCGAATAAGTGTATAAGACATACTTGTCAAATACCCTCAAACTTAAACATTTATTTGTCCTCAAACAAAATTATAAACTAAATAACAACGAACTCACAAGCATACAAAAATATTTTGTTAAGACAATCTAACTTTTTATATTAGTATTTGAAATTACAGTATTCAAACTATAAACTGTTTCAAGGCCACATTTCCAAACTTATATCCACTTTTCCAATGCAAAACTAAAGTGTGTGTGTGTGCGCGCGCGCGTGTGAAGAATAAAGTAGACAATCATGAATTTACAATTTGCTTTAATTCCCTACCCTCTTGTGGTCAAATATTTCATTTCACATACCGTATGATTCACACACCCCAAACTTGTTCTTTTTGTACTCTTTTCTCAGTGTGTAATAGAAGGTTGAATTTTTCATTACTATCATCACCCTCTCT
The DNA here is from genome assembly GCA_903798355.1 of Fraxinus baroniana. Classification (NCBI taxonomy): domain Eukaryota; kingdom Viridiplantae; phylum Streptophyta; class Magnoliopsida; order Lamiales; family Oleaceae; genus Fraxinus; species Fraxinus baroniana. The sequence goes on along the minus strand of CAIGRO010214791.1, from coordinate 7,780 downwards.
AGTTCAGGTGGACTCTACTAATCGTAAGTCAATACATCAATAAACAAGGATTCTCAAATTCTTTGATTGGTTCAACCTCGAAGACTCAATTTAGGCTAATTATCCTTCATCAAAAGTCAAATTTACTCAAACAACTGTTTGGAGCTTAAGCAAGGCATTTAGTGCTCTCTCTTTTTTTCATGCACTTGCTTTTTCTGATTTTCAAAATTATTATTATTATTATTATTATTATTATTATTATTATTATTATTATTATTATGCACTATCTCCTTTAATCTTTCTAAATGACTCGTGTAACAGACTTTAGGTCGATGACTCACAAGTCAGACGACTTTAGGGCACCGAATTTTAAATACCCTTACAGGCTTAATAACCCAAGTCAAAAAGGCTTCGAAGAGAATTTTCATATTTTTAATAAATTTTATGCCTTGATCAGTGCGATACCCCTTATCAAACACATATTCAAGTAAAACTGACCTCCAACTTAAGATTTTCACCAAATTTATCTCGTTAATCTAAGACAATCTATCCACACAAAAATTTTCACACATGAAATCCATGTCCATATTCGTATCTTCCTACAACAGTAAAATCACCCTCAAACTATGCTAAATCTGGTTTAAGGATAAGTAATTTAATATGGCTTGGATAAATCATCTATATCCAACTATATCAACATATCAATTATATAAATCAACTCATAGCATCACAATGCCCAACTTATTTCTAGTACACGTATAATATCAAGTTTTGCAAGGCTAATTATCAATCAATCTAGCATGCATCATATCCACAGTTCATAAATCAACATCAAATTTGAAATTTAATCATTATTGTCGGTCAAACTATCTAACCCACAAAAGTACACAACTTAAAACAAGAAAGAATATATTTTTGTTGAAATTTTTCAATTTGTTTTTGTTTTTCTATTATATATTAAAGTAATAACGAAGAACAAATACACAAACACTAAAAAACACACGAAAATTAAAAATTCAAAATATTTTCCACCCCCAAACTTAAAACTGACATTGTCCTCAATGTCATAGAGCATAAATAAGAATATAAGAGAGAGGGAAAGAAAAAGAAGAAGGTACTCCCCGAATTTATTGTTGAAGGTATGAAGCATTATATGTGAGGGCTAGACAATCATCTGCATCATGTTTTCCCCTTAGTCTGTGTTTATTTGAGTATTCTGCGACGTCATGTTCCTACATATAGAGATCAAATCAAACCTTAAGGATCAAATAATCTAGAACATGTATTACTTATCCCAAACATTTAAAATAGCCAACAATAATTTCAAGGCCATATGGGAAACATGATAGGATTGTGATACCCTATAAATTGAAACGTGCCTAAATTTGAAGCAAACTAATAATCAAAATAAATCTATATGAAATGCGGTACAGAAAGTAAAATAAATAAAAAATGTTAGAAAATTGTGTTGCCTCCGAACAAACGATTTTTTTTTTTATGGTCTTTAACTCGACTTTGACAATTGAATCACGGGCACTTAAAGAAGTCTTTGGATGCCTTGCCCGTTTTGCTTTGATCTACTTTTCATTTAATCTCAAAACTTCTACCTTGCCCTTTTTGATGTAATAGGACTTTTCTATTTCATCCTATTCAATTTCAACTATGTAGACTTCCACTCCTACATTGGACTTAATCACAAAATTAATTTTTGGATTCTCCACACCCATTCCTTGCCATTTTCAACATAATAAGACTTGTTTATTCCATCCGATTCAACTTCAACTATGTAGATTTCTATCTCCTCGTCAGGCTTAATCACAAAATCAATTTTTGGACAATCAATAAAGTTGGAAATATGTGAGTTGATTTCATTCTCATTAATTGACACATCCTTATTTGATTTCGTTGTGATCAACTCGTCATTCTCTTTAATCCCTCCTTCCATAGTCGATATATCTTCGGGTTGAATTATCGATCCACAATCTAGATCCACGGTCAATGAGAAGTCGATCTCGTTGACTCATTCGGATGAATTGTACCCCATTATTGAAATCCTTCCCAGTACATACAATCTTCCATAAGCATATCATTTTCATCTAACTTGGAAAGTTCTTTAAAGTACTTTGCAAGTACCTTCTCGTTCAATAGGGGAGGACTATCTCCCACAAATTCGATGTCCTCATTCCAATCGTTAGGTACAAAATCTCCCACGAGCATGTACTCTTCATCAAAATTTTCAATTGCTTGTTTTCTACACATCAAATATTTTGGAAATCTCAAAAGTTTCATCGTGTGTATACTAGTGTAAGAGAACAAGCATTTTGCCAGTATAATGCACTACGTAGCAATTTTCACAACTTGGATATCCTCNTTTTCAATTGCTTGTTTTCTACACATCAAATATTTTGGAAATCTCAAAAGTTTCATCGTGTGTATACTAGTGTAAGAGAACAAGCATTTTGCCAGTATAATGCACTACGTAGCAATTTTCACAACTTGGATATCCTCCAAGCATATCTTGACAATCCATGTAGAGATTTGTCATTGCAACAATTTTCTAACTTTATCAATATCAAAATCATGCACAAATATCTGAAAACTCCAAAAAGAGAAAACCAAAAGTAGATAGATTAAAACTGTAGGAGATTAGTTAAACGATATAAAAAGGAAAACAAAGAAAAGTAAATAATAAAAAAATTGTTAAAACTAAAATTAATCAAAGTAGTAATCAAATAAAAAATAAATAAGCAATAAAAATTCAAATTAGAGCTAAAGTTAATTAACACTAATTAAATACAATAGTCCCCAGCAACGGGGCCAAAAACTTGATCGTTTGATTTCCTACAAGTAAACGGGATCGTGAACAAGTAATAAAATAGTAAATAAAGTGTTGAACCCACTAGGACTACGTGTTTAATCGAGTTAAAATCAATTTCAGCTTTAATCGAATAGCAAACACATTTTGTGTTTTTTTATACTAATCTCTAAATTATCAATTAAACTAATGAAAGTAATTAGATGTGTTTTTTAAATATGTGAGATGCATTGTTAAGATGTCAAATCCCCCTTATTATTTCATATTTAGTGTAACAATTAAAGTGACAATTTGAAATAATTCATGTTGGTAAATGTTTATAATTTAATTGAAAGCCTCTCTCGATAGCGATCAATTATATTCCCTTCATATGATCCTTCTATCTCTCGATGAAAGATGCAAACATGATAAATGCATTAACAAGTACTAGAACACTTATTGAAACCATATAAAGTATAGAGGTATGACTCTATCCTCTATTGAACTTTACAATTTTTATTATATTTTTTAAAGCTTTTTGTCCCTCTCGAAAATAATAAAATCCACTAACAATTCAGTTGGTGATCAAACAATTGAAAAGAATGATAAAAACAATAATAAACATCCACAAATTAAATCAAATTAAAGTCAAAATAATTAATTAAAAACTAAAAAATATCATAACAGTGGTTCATCTCATTCTAACAATATATAAAATTAGCATAACATAATTACAAGAAATCATATTTAAGTGAAAAGATATAACCCGAATTTTTGATAAATTGAGAAGATGAACACGAATCTTGAAATCTTGAATCTCTTCAATGGTTTCTTGATGAATCTCTACTTGCGTCTTCTCTTCTTTTCCAAAAAATTAGGTTTGAATCTTTACTTGATTGAATTCTTGCAAATCCTTTTCAATTCTCTCACAAACATTATGAATTATCCTCCGTTGATGATAATAATTGATGAATATTGAAGTATGATATGTATATGAGAAGTCCTCCATATACATTTGTAGGAGTCGAAAATCAGTTGAAAATCACGTCCAAATTCCAAAAGAGTTCAAATCGAATGAGGAAAGTTCAATTCGCGCACGATTTTTTTCTCTCTGCACAGCTATAAGTATTTTGGCTATAACTTTCTCTCCCAATATCCCATAAGATTTTCAACAAATCCAAATGAAGAAATTACTCCATGAAATTTAAAATACCATTGGCGGGATGCTTGTTTTAGATCGTATATAGATTTCTTAAACTTACAGGCCGGGTGCTCACCATTATTAGAGAGGAATCCTTTATGTTATTTTATATAAACTTCTTCCTCTAAATCGTCATTGAGAGATGTCATTTTCACATCCATTTATTGTTACTCAATGTAAAATTAGGCTACTAATGTCAAAATAATACATAGAGAATCATTCTTAGATATCGAAGAGAAGGTCTCCATGTAATCGATTCCCTCCTTTCGAGTTACTTATGATATAATTATCAAATTATGCACTTAATTCGTATTTGAGTTAATTATGAAATTTTTTTGATATTCTAGTCTAAAGTAAATTTTATAATAAAACTATCAAATTGTATACTTATTCATACTTTACTGTGGGCAAATTATGAGGTAATTTGATATTTTATTCTAATTAATTATATAAATATAACAAAAATTCATATGAGATAAAATTCATTATATTAAGTATAATTAATTACAATTTAACATCTTTACTCTTTATGTGATCATAAACTCAATATATAATTTTATTTAATTAAAGATGTTGTGGCTAATCCCTAATTAAATAAAAATATATGAATCACTTAGACATTAATTATTTTATGCATAAACTATTAATTCACTATGAGAATAAGTTTAATAGCACAATATTAACTAACAAGTCATGATTATGTATAAAATGTTCTCATAAACATTATAAATTGCATAAAATAATTAACTCTTGCAAACTAAATATGAGTGTAATTGTAATTTTTCATAATTTAATTCATCATGAAAATACATATATTATTCTAAACATTAACATATGCAAAGACTTAAGCGCACACATAAATATAAAATAAATGTCCAAGAATTAAAATATATAAAATTGGATCAATAAATGAATTCTGTAAAATAGGCCCAATTAAAATTGGAAGTGTAAAATTGGCACAGTACAAACTATAGGTTATGACACAATTAAAACTTGCAAGTCATTTTATAATATTAATTGGCCCACTTAAACATAACTACATCCTATTTCATAATCGCCCAATAAAAATTCTTATATCCAAATTTTGTAAAGAAATCAGTCATGATTAATGGCACAATAAAAATTCTTATAAATTGAAAACAGTCCCAATAACTGATTTCAAAAGTGAACGGCATTTGGTGAAAAACACTAGAAAGTCCTCTGTTTTGGAAAACCACGATCATCTTCTTCCTCTAGCGAGTCTTAATCGACCTTGTTTTGACTCACCTTCTCACCGTGAAATCTTTAAGTTTAAAATCATACAGAAGTTATAAAGAGCATATTTGGAAGGGCCAAAAAGCCGATTAAAATTGAAACTATGTCCGTTATTGGGTCTCACTCATTTAATAAAAGTCAACAATAATAACTAGTTTTTCAATTTTAATATGATTTTAATCTCTACCAAACGGGCTCAAAAATAATTTTATGGAGAAATCTGAAATTTATTTTCAAAAAGAAAAATTGACCAGAGAAGACAAAGTTTCTAATTGCTAGAAGGATACCAAGGCAGATGTAGTGATGTGACTTTGATACAAAATGTTAAATTAATAATCGATCCAAAACAATTATGAGGAAACAAATTGGATTGAAAAATTAAAAACTCATGGATTGAGTTCATACATCCGACCATTAATATTGTTCCAAAAGCTCTCCTTTTGTTCCAGGTATGGTAATTCTAATCTCCCAACACTTTAAAATTAATGGTGTATAATGTGTATTCTCGGTGGTGTGTATATATATATATAACCAAAACTTCATCAAATTATAGCTACTGTTACCTTCCCATTAATGGAGAAATGAAACCCCGTGAATGTTGTTTGTAAATGTGGAAAACTAAAACCACGAATGGGACCATCAATTCCCCATCAATTGCCTGTTGAAGAAATGGGAATGAATGGATTGGTTACATATCTCATAAATGAAAAGATCAACGAGAAAATATAACATGTTTTTTTTTAGATAAATTCTATAGCTAAAAAATGAGTGAGTGAGAGATAGGGTCAGAGCGAAATAGTATAAAATCAACGAAGACATAATTTTGGTAGTAGGCAATGGATGGTTCTGGGAGTGGTGGTGGTAGCTGTTCGTGCAAAATCCGCAAGTGCATAAGATCGTTGACAAGTAATACGTAATGCGTTAAATAGGGAATAATTTTCAATCAAATGTATTAGTTTTTATTTAGATTCATAGTGATCAAACAAAATAGAATTGTGTTTGATAATTATTCTAAATTATTCTACCAAAACTTGTAAAATTCAAGCTTTGTATTTATATAGAATGAATGTATTGGATTACGAACCCACATATATAACAAACAAAATATATACAAAATTAAGCCACAATTCATTTAAAATAACAATAATTGCTCTAGTTTAACAATATGAATAAATGTATGAAACACACTTATCACTAGTTGCAAGCAATGGGTGGTGAGTGAATTTGAAGGTAGATTGTCAATATGAAAATTTAGGGGAAAATGTGGGGTGGGTGTAGAGAGAGTGTGCGAGTAGAGAGAGAAAATAGAAATATATATAATTTTTCAAATATTAATTATTACCTAATTATTGAATGAAAAAAATTGTATCTCGCTTTTTAGTTTTAAAAATATGATTTTTGAAGTTGAAACTTAAAATGTAGGATTTAAGATAATTTTCTCTATGAACTTCTCTTATTTAAAGTTATGAATTTTATTTTTATTTTTTCAAGTTTTGAATAACACATAGATTTCCCGAGGTCAATGAAATTTTATAGATCCCGCCCTTTACAAAAATTACAAAAACTTCCATATTTCGAGGTTTATAATAATACTAGTTTTGTGGCCATGCAATGCATGGCTTACTTTTGTTGAAGGTAATATTAGTATGTTTAGTATAAAGGATTTACAAGACAAGTGCACTGAAAGAGTTTTTGGGAAGCAGATAGAGTATTTAACTGGTGCATAATGAAGTATCTAAAAACAATTATACAAATTGAGAGTGGATAAGGATATTGATGTTTGAGATTATCTCAATAAGTTTAACAAGTGCCTGATTGAATTGTTTAACGTGAATGTTAAAATTGAGAGTGGATAAGGATATTGATGTTTGAGATTATCTCAATAAGTTTAACAAGTGCTTGACTGAATTGTTTAATGTGGATGTTAAGAATGAGTAAGATCATAGGGTGATTATTTTGTGTCTTGTCTAAGTCATATGAGACATTGGCGACACGTTGTTACTTGGAAAAAAAATTTGGACAATAAATGAGATTTCGACTCCTTCGTTAGAGACGGCCAATATTAAAAAGTCAAGTGGTACTGTGATTGGTGATCAAGTTCTCTTGAAGTTTGAAACAAATCATGGTAGAAGTGAATCGCGGGGAAGGAATTATGGTTAGAGAGATAATGATCATTCTCAATCTCATTTCGTGAGAGACGTGGAGTGTTACCACTATCACATGAAGGGACGTATCAAGAGAAACTTTCAGAAGTCGAAGAAATATCTTGAAGAAAAGACGAGTTGAGGCCTATCAAATGATATGAACATTTTGATGATGATTATTGTTTCGAAGACAATTTTATATTTTTTGCCAATTATAGAAGACCACTAATCTCTTTGATTTTAGATTAGAGATGTGTGTACCATATCAAATAACCTATTTTTACAAAGCTTGTTGACAAAGTTAGGTGTATGGTTTAGATGAATTTAATGGACGGATGAGATTGAGTTGTCTATAATTTTATTATTTCTTTATTTTTATGTTTTAAGTCATTGACTATTTTACCCTTA
>CAIGRO010214768.1:0-10281 GCA_903798355.1 Fraxinus baroniana | reverse complement strand
TCCTTGGAGGATTTGTATGAACCTTATGAATAATATACTGAATATATGAAGCCTCAAGAGGGTTATAAATGTGAGTAATGCTTAATGGTGAAGGAATTGACCATTACCATGATAGTCAACAAAATAAACTTGTCAATCACTAATAACCCGGCCATATAAAACTTGAAAAGTTTGAATTATAATCCAAAAAAATTAAACGAGAACAAAGTTTCGGAGTATTACATAGACGCCTCATGTTGGTTGACGTCTCATGGGGGTAGACATCCGCATGGTGGTAGACGCCTCATGGGGGTCGACGGCCTCATGGGATAGACGACCTCATGGTGGTAAACGCCTCATGGGGATAGACGGTCTCATAGCAGTAGATAGCCTCATAGTGGTAGACGACCTTATAGTAGTGCTCTACATGGAGTGGACATCAAGTGGTTCTAACCCCACTAAGCATTTTGAATAATTATTAATGTTATCCTGTATCAGGGATAAATTGGAGAAATTAATTGAAGAAATGGGAGCAGCTGCGTTGCTGCAATGTGAGGGAGAGAGAGTTTGAAGATGAGAAATTGGGAATCAAATTGTTTAAATCATTTTGTTGGGAAAAAGAAATTGACAAACATGTCTTTAGTTAATGGAACCATGATCTTGTATTGCATGACCTACATACAGTAGTACACAATGGTAATCAACCAGTGGCAGATCCAGGATATTAAGGGTATGTTTGAGCCATATTATTTTGAAAGAATGTATTTTGGAATAGTAAATTAATGGAGAATGTGTGGTTGAAAAAGAATAAAAAGTTATTGATGTGATAGAAAACATTATTTTATTGAAGAATTTGTGGTTGAAAATGAGTAGAAGAATGATAATGAAAATTTCAATGTGTACCAAACATAAGCTAAGTTAGGTAGGGCGGTCGTTGACGGTCACAATAGTAAGATTGTTCATTAATATTTAATTAAATATTATTAAAAAAATTCAATCAATATATAATTAAATACGATAAAACATAAAAGTCATATACATTTCAAAATATGATCCAATACAATGATAAGGAAAAAATTATATTGTTCAATCATATGTATCAAGTTTTTTAATGAACTTAAACAAAACAATTTATATGTAAAGCATGATTAAACGGTAAAGACAAGCTCCAAGTCTAGGCAAAGGCTATGCAAAATTTTGAAATCAATGATTTTCATAATAGAATTATTTTTTACCCCAAAAGAAAAAGTGTTTTTCGTACTCTTCAAAAAATAAAGAACAACACTTAAATTGTCCAAATTTAAATTTTATAAAATAAATTAATAAAACCTAAAAATAAAAATATATATATCTTGGAGTAATAATTTGAGTTAATAAGTTTTTTAAAGAAATTATTTTGAAAACGAAAACTAATAGTTTATACAAAAAACTGGAAGTGCACAGAATCAAACCCTACGCCTCTCACTTACTAAATGACCACTCTACCATATGAGCTACAAACTTTTTTGTTGAACATTTATACAATTATTAATTAATATTTACTATGTTTAAAAACCTCTCACTTACTAAATGACCGCTCTACCATATGAGCTACTCACTTTTTTGTTGAACATTCAAACAATTATTAATTAATATTTACTATGCTTAAAAATTAAAAGGAATAATTTTGTAAAAATTAAAAGGAATATTTACTATTGAAAAATGAAAGATTCGACCCAACTATACCTAGAGAGGGGGGGGGGAGTGATTAGGTGTAAATACGTAATTAAAACTTTAATTAACTAGCAATAAGTCACAAGTTAATTGTATCTAGGTGATTAGTCAAACAGCTCAATTAATCCTATCTTTAAATCCAGCATTAATATCAAAACAGTAAGAAAAGCAGTAAACAACACCAGAATTGTTCACAGAGAAACCCAACGCGGGAAAAACTTCGGGCGCTTTGCCAGTCAAAGATCCATTATAAAGTTTTGATAAACTTACAGACTACCAGCAAAGTTGGCGACACAAGCTTTCTGATATCTTTGAAGCAGTCCTCCTGGAATGTGCACACTAACACAAATCTTGGCTCTTCTTTGTAAAGCAGTCCTCGTGGAATGAGCACACGAACTCCAATCCTGACTCTTTATGCAATTTATCTCATGTAGATCATCCCAAGAACTCATTGTTTTTCAAATTCTTCCTTGATCTTTAATACAGTAAAGTTGAGGACACAATCTTTCTGACAGACCCAAGAAAAAAATGCAATTCGGTGTTTGATTTGATGATTTGATGTTTTAAATATGATGAGCGTATATATGATTGAAGAATTGAACTTTTGATCTTGTGTAGGATGATTTTGATTTAATAGATTTGATGTTTTCAATATGATGGGCGCATATATGATTGAGGGATTGAACTTTTGATCTTGTGTAGGATGAATTCTCTCTAGAAATTAATATGTTCAATCTTCTTCACGTAGAATATGCGGTGCCTCTATTTATAGGTTAGACAATTTAGGTAGTATGGGCCAAGTAAAAAGTCTCAAAAATCGAAATTAGGTCTGGCTAAATAATATGTCGCTCGAACGAGGAGGATGGTTCGCTCGAGTGAAGGGTATGTCACTCGAGCGACACTGGGACGAAGGTCGAGCTAGGATGTTCCTGCTTCATCTGCTCGAGCATGACTCCGATGAGCAGCTACCAAAAAATCGACGTGAATCCTTCTTGTTCCAAACATGAAACCCCAAACCTTAAGCTAACCTACCAACTATGAAACTTCACAATTTAGTCCCTAAACTTTTATAATCATTCAAGTTGATCCTTTTGTTCACAGAATTGTTAATACAACATATAAACCTAACAAACTCCCCATTTGACATTTTGTGACAAAACCGAACACAAAACATAAAATAACCTATCAAAACTACCCAAGTCCAACTGAATCAACTGAATGTAGCTTCCACTTTGTTCATCCTATATCCTGAAATCAAAGACTCATATACCTAGTGTAAAAGCACGTGATACAGGGAATAAACAATAAAGTACTTAGGAACACAATCAAATAAATGAGTAAGCTAGTTTGAGATGCAATATTAATGCTAACCAAAACACCATGACCACATTAATATCACAAAACATCAAAACTCAAACAACCATGCATGAAATGCAACACAAAAGCAGTGCATGATATGCAATGCAACTATAATGCACAAGCCTCCCTTACTGCAAACTCTCAAAGTGTTAAAGTAGTAGATAAATGTATCCATGTCTCTCCCCAACAACCCCTCAAGACATAAGACATAAGTGTAAAAGTCAATGGAGCAATGTATATCAAGTCAAATGTCAACATGTATCTATGTCTCACCCCATCGACCCCTATAGACATAAGTAGCTATTCAAACAATAAATGTGTATGATATATCTCCCCATTACAATACAATCTCTCTCTCCATTTTGTCACAAATGTCTAAGGGAAGTAGCAAAATCACACAACATCTCAATAATACAGGTATAAGCAATCACAAGCATATGCAGTAAGTAGTAAATTTTCCCACAATTCCAACTTAAAGCACCCATGGAGTAAATGATATAAGTGACTCATATGTGTTAAGTGTCACTAATCCTCTGGCAGTAGGACTCCAAACCTTAAACTTGTGATAAAGGACATGCTAAACATCACTGCTAATAAGTATATTCCTCTACTTATGAAAGTCAAACTGTATAGCACATTAGAGCCTACATATGAAAGCTCATTTCTAATGAAGAATTTCTTTTTTCCCTCTAACTTACAACACAAATATTTTTCTTTTTATCCCAACTTTCAATAGGAATGCTCACATATTTTTATTTATCTTAAGTGCATGCTCCTTCCCACATAGGGACTAACATGACTCCTGTAACGAGTTTTAGATCGGTTAATCCAAAGTCAGATGGTCATATGCTAAGGTTATGAGAAACCCCATAGGCTTAATTACTTAAGTCACATAGGCTCCGAAAAGAAGCATTAAGATATTGAGTCCATTATATTTAATTTTTTAGACAGATATTGATTCATGCAGGGGTCATAGCTTAGGTCTAGTAAAAATGGTAAATTCATGTTCAACGTTACCCTACTAACATGTGACTGTCATCCCAAATCTCACACACGCGGTAGAGTCCCACTGTCAAGATCATAGTGTGTGTAGTGCAGATAGTATATGAAGAGACCNCTTGATTACAACCAACAAAATCAAGTGTAATGAAAATCATGCTGTAAAACCAATGTCCAAATCAACATCCCTCCTTTTTTTTGTTAAACTTTAAACCAAAGCAAGAATAGAAAATATTTTTGTTTGATTTTTGTATAAAAACATAAATGTACTAAGCACACAAAACATGAAATAACGCAAGGTTCGACCTTAACAATACCTAGAAGGGGGTGAATATGTATTTTAATGCGGAATTAAAAACAATCACGAATTAAGCAGCAACACTTTTAATTCTTAACTAGATGGTTAATCATGCAAATCAAGTTATCCTATGTTGAATTATCATAGTTTACATATCATAAATAATAAATAATCAAGCAGTAAAGAATACAAGAATTGTTCACGAAGAAACCCAACTTGCAAAAACTACTTACAGTCTACCAAACTAGACGATGACACAAACTATCTGATCTCCTTGCACCAATTCTAGCTGCAATAACCAATGTTTTCATGTTGCAGCCTCTAACTTGGTAGAATCACCTATCTCCTATGGATCACGAAGAACAACCCGTTCTTTACAGACTGGAACTCCAGTCGCCTTCATCGAACTTCAGCACCTCTGACAGATGTGTAGGAAGTATGGTTTTTAGTATTTGGATGTGAATCTGATGTTTTTCTCTCAAAAGATCTCACATAAGATGAAAGTTGAAAGCAATAATGTGGAGGTTTCACTCTCTAGACTTTTTCTCTCAATAATCAACCTTCGAATTTTGTACAGAATGACTTCTGAAATTTATAGGTAGGGTAGAAAACATATGGGCCAGGAAAAAAGTCTTTAAAATGCGAAATAAAAAATTTTCCTTATAAAGATGTCGCTTGAGCGAAGGGCCAGCGACAGGGTGTCGCTCAAGCGAAGGAGGGACAATGGTCTAGCGACAATGTTTCTGCTTGTGTAGATCGAGCTAACCCTTGGCGACAGTCCAGCGAAAATTCGCAACGTTTTCCTCCTTGTTCCAAACTCGAAACCATAGACTTACTCCTTGAACTATTACAATCTATCAAATTAAGTCCTTTTGTTCACAGAATTTGCCAATTACAAAATCAACTAAAACCTAACAAACTCCCCCTTTGGCATTCTGTGACAAAATACTAATCTATGTCAAGGTAGTAATAAAATAAAAGTTATAGACTCAAAGTAATGACACACCCTAAACTACAAATTGTCTTGAACAAACTCTACAATACCTGTTTCCTGAAATAGACAACTCAAATACCAGTGTAAAATGTGTGAAAAATAGTATCAAAGATAATCACGTTCAAACAATTCACTTGTAGGTGTCATTTAAGCAATTGTAACCAATTGTAACTCAAATGGCATATTTTTCAGTTTTAAATCACAAGCTAAACCAAAACATAGTATCAATGCAACCCAACCTACCAAAACGAAACATTGACACTGTAAAAACATCAAAAACTCAATTTAGCAAAACTAAACTCAATTAAATATGCATGTACTCCCCCTTACTGCAAACTCACAATGTATTTAAGCAGTAGGTAAATGTATCTATGTCTCACCCCAACGACCCCTCAAGACATAAGACATAAGTGAAAACGTCAATACAGTGTATTGATCAAATGTCAAAATGTATCTATGTCTTACCCCAACGACCCCCAGACATAAGTTGTAAATCACAAAATACAATTCAATTTGAAAAATGATATCATATCAATTGTAAATTCAGCCAAACTTAAAGCTCAAAATATTATATATTATAAAATGATAAGTATATCTAGATTTGTGAAAAATACATCATGTAAGCACGCAATCTAGATATAAAAAACTGTACATTTCTATTCCCCCTCAACTATACATACTGCCATCAAGTATCTACTACCCATTTTTGTCACAAAATGACAAGGGAGAAACTTATAAGCTATACAGCACATGCAGCATCATCGAAGTCCGTCATCTTCTCTGAAGCATTGTCCCAATGGTGAAGAATCCATTGTAAACCATACTGAATGTAGCCAACAATACCCCGCAGTGTAGCAAACTCGGTGGTGTGGTGATCAACGGTAGCACAAAGCTGTGTAAGCTTAGCCATCATCCGAGCCTGCTGCTCGATCATCATGATCATCTATCCCAAGAGAGCCACAGAAGGATCAACAGGAACAGAGAGAATATCAGCAGGTGGAGGAAACGACTATAAAGAAGGAGGAACTGATGAAGTAGATGGAGGAGGAGACACCGAACCAAAAGTAGAAGAAATATCTGTAGACTCAGGAGCAGTAGCAAAAGATGGAAAATCGGGGGGGTCAAAGGATATGAGGTCATCAATAGGATTGGTTGGCAGAATAGGATCAGCCTGAGGCTGTGCGGGATAAGAAGTGGAAACATGAGACCTGTTTTGGATGATAGTGGTATGGCCAATCGATCGAGATACCCACTGTGGAACCCCTTCGGGAAAACTAGCTCTTATGGTAGTGACTAACCTATAAATGAGACAAGCATAGGGAAGCCCAACCCGAGTCCCTGTGGTCAGGAAAGCACGCAAAATCTACTGACAAATGAAAGACGGTAGATCAATGGAATTACCATGTAGTAGTGTGTAAAGAAAACGAGCCTTCTCCATAGGTAAGGAAGAGGTATGAGAGACCGGCCACCGATTAGTGCACACAATGTGCAACAAATCTGTTGGTCAGTGGGTAACAATCTAGTGTGCATCACACCTGGACCACCTTCCACCGACGTGTTTAGCACTGTAGATCGGACCAATGTGTCCGATGGAATTGAATCAGGAGTAAGATAGGGAAATAGTAGGTGAACGACTGTGGAATATGAATAAGACTCGAAATGACATCAAGAGTGATCTTAACTACCCGACCCCTAAGAAAACCCCCAAATGAAGTACCATTAACATTATGGATGTTAGCTTAGAACTCCTAACTAATAAAGATGGAAAAGGTGTCAAATCAACAAGAAGTGGTTCCCAGCCCCGAGAAGAGAAAATAGCAGCGAGGTCGGGAAACAAGTCAAACATGATGACCTCGTGCTCAAAGAGTATGGGGCGCTGGGAGAACTGTGACCCAAAAACATCCTGAACCACAGTAGAAACGAACCTAGATCGACTAAAAGCAGTCGAAGTACTAGGAGTGGAAGAAGTGGTACGTGCCCTCTTTGGCGACATCTAAAAGAATTGAATCACAAACATCAATAAAACCTCGATATAGGACAAATGAAACCATGAAATGCATGGCATGCATGAATGCAAAGCAAAACGAGGCAATCAAAATGACATGAAATGTGTCCTAAGGTGAGTGCATGATGACATGCAATGATACCTAGACGTAGGTGACGTGAAGACATAATACATGCCATTGTGCCTAGATGTATGTGATGTCATGATGTAATGACGTAACGCCATGTCGGAGGGACGTGACGTCACTGTGCGATGTCCCCAAACACACGATTCCAACACACAAACCAATCTCAATCCACCCAAGACCAAAAAAAAACTAAAGCATCCGAGCACCCAAAAACATTGACTACACATAAACTCCAAAGTCAACAACTATAACCACAATCACTACGGCCCAAACTCCCAACCAAGAGCACACAACCTCTAATCCACAAATAAATGCAAATGCAACCCAATTACTAACAATTCACACCAAAATCAATGAAGAAACATGGAAAATTCCTCAAAATCATCCCAAAATGGTCCATCAAACCAAGTGACGTTGAAGAGTTGTGCAAAACTTGAAGAAATGATATGGGAAAGCAAAACACACGTAATACAACAACAATACTCAAAGAAAAATGAATAATCAACAATAAATGGCAAAGAAAATCGCAAAAAGAAGTGAAAACACCATAAACTTTGAAGTTTACCTTGAAAGTGGATGATTTGATGAAATATCACATTCGATGACGAATTTGAAGTGCTAATTGAGTGGGCAAAGCACCAATTTTGTGTGGGAGAGTAAGAATATGAAGAAATCAAGTGAAGAAAGTGGTAAAATGTGTTAAACCCTAAGAAAATAACCATTTCATTCAAATTTATGGTTTGTTGCTCGAGCGAAACTCGAGTGATAAGCGAGTGCGGCAGCTTCTGCTGCTGTCGCTGAGCGTGTTCCAACGATAGGCTGATGACATAGCAATTGACAGAAATTGTACCAAACATTCAAAAATTCAGAAAAATAGTATTTTTTGAAACAAAATCAAACGTTAATATAAATAACTCAAGCTCTCGACTCTTCGATGATCAAAATCAAGCATGCAGTCACAAGTCGAATAATATCAAAAAAAGTTTCCCACATACGCAGTTATGTTCAAGATGGAGTAAAGTGTATAAATGACTTATGTGTGTAATGTGCCACTATTTTCTCGTGAAAACGACTCCAATCCTTAAATTTGTGAGAAATTATATGCAAAATATCACCGTTAAATAAGTATGATCCATACAGATGAAAGTCAAATAAATAAATTTTTTGACCTAAAAATGAGCTCAATTATATGAAATTTTTCGTTTCTCCCCTTGAATTTGAGCATATTTTTAATTTTTATTTCTTTTCTCGAAAATAACACCTTATATGCAGACTCTATCCATTAAGCGACTAAATTGACCCCTGTAACGAGCTTTAGGCCGGTTATCCCAAGTCAGCAATGCAGGGAGACTATCATGAGCATATGTCATCTAAATATAGGTCAATTCATGTTCGAGGTCACCCTACTAACATGTGACAACCATCCCAAATCTCACACATGCAGTTCAGACTCGCTCACAAGATCATAGTGTGTACAGTGTAAATGATTACATGACGACACATATACTCAATACTCCAAACTAAACCGAACCAAGCCATGGAAATAATTGTGTAAAATAGATAAATGCTTTCTTGGTCATACATAACATGTTTTAAGATCATAACAATATGTCATTTTCCAAAAAGAAAATATTTTTGTATCAAATATAACAGTAGAATGCTTTCTTGGTCATACATAACAGTAGAATACCAGCATGCATCAAATATACTCAGTCTATGAGGTACATAAATACCAATAGCTGTTCTAAGAGATTCAAATCGAAAACTATCCAACGGCTTAGTAAATAAATCAGCTAATTGGTTCTAAGTAGAAATATGTTCAGGACTCACAATTTGAGTTTCTACAAGCTCTCGAATGAAATGATGTCTGATGTCAATATGTTTAGTTCGAGAGTGTTGAATATGATTTTTTGAAATATTAATAGCGCTGGTGTTATCACAAGACACGGTCATAGAATCCTATTCAATCCCATAATCACTCAACATCTGCTTCATCCAAAGTAGTTGAGTGCAGTAACAACCTGCCGCAATGCACTCGGCCTCGGCTATGGACAATGAGATAGCATTTTGTTTCTTACTCATCCAAGCAATGAGGTTAGTACCAATATAAAAACACCCACCAGAAGTACTCTTTCTATCATTGACATTAACAGCCCAACCAGCATTGGAATAACCAGCAAGATCAAGATTAGAGTCCCTAGAGTACATGATCCTATAATTAACAGTACCATTGACATATCTAATAATACGTCGTACGGCGCTCAGGTATGATTCCTTAGGATCAGCCTGAAAATGCATACATACCCCTACACTAAATGCTATGTTAGGTCTACTAGCCGTGAGGTAAAGCAGACTACCTATCACACTTCTATACAGTGTTTGATCAACATTCTTGCCTGTAAGATCAAAACCTAACTTGATACTGTGCTCATAAGGGTTCTAGTTTGTTCTTGACGTCTAACCCAAACCTCTTGACAATATTCTTAGTATATTTTGATTGAGATATGAACAATCCCTCATCGGTCTTCTTGACTTAAAGACCAAGAAAGTACGTTAATTCACCAATCATGCTCATCTCAAATTCTTGCTTTATACGCTTAGCGAACTTCTGAGCAAGTGAATCAAAGGGAGAACCAAAGACGATGTCATCCATATAGATCTGAGCTATGGTGATGGTATCCTTAATTTGTCTTATAAACAAGGTTCTGTCTGTACCATCTCTTACAAAATCATGTTCCGAGAGATATGTAGTAAGCCGATCATACCAAGCTCTAGGAGCTTTTTTCAACCCATACAAGACTTTATTC
>CAIGRO010214734.1:0-18850 GCA_903798355.1 Fraxinus baroniana | reverse complement strand
ATCAGTTTGACTAATTTTATGAAAGTGCTTCTGATAGTTAGAAGAGTTTTTAGAGAAAATTGATTCAACGTGGCTTCCTCTACAAGCACTTCTGAGAGGATGATAGATTGCGTTTTACTTTTGGCCATCTAATTTGTTGTTATGGAAGTGATGTTATGCTGTATTGTCAAAATATTTGTGTGGTGTAAAAAATCTTTGTCACTACCAGCCTTGTTGATATGATGAAAGCTTATATGAAAGAGTAAAGACTTGTTTGGTATGGCTTTCGAAAAGTCAAAATGTGCTTTTGAGACTTAAAAGCTACTTTTGGATCAATTTGACTAATTTTATGAAAGTGTTTCTGATAGTTAGAAGAGCTTTTAGAGAGAACTGATTCAACGTGGCTTCCTCTAAAAGTACTTTTGAGAGGATGATAGATTGCGTTTTACTTTTGGCCTTCTAATTTGTTGTTATGGAAGTGATGTTATGCTGTATTGTCAAAATATTCATGTGGTAGAAAATCTCTATCACTGCTAGCCTTCATTATTGACATGGAGAAAGCTTATATGAAAGAATAAGGACCTTTTGGCATGACTTTTGAAAAGTCAAAAGGAGTTTTTGGATCTGTTTGGTTAATCTTATGAAAGTGATTCTGATAGTTAAAAAAACTTCTAGAGAAAGTTCGTTCAGTGTAACTTCCTTTAAATACACTTTTGGAATGGAAAATGTTTTTAAAAATTAGTTTCCAAACAAAAATTAAGGTAACTTTCTTCAAAAACTATTTTATAAAAAGTAAAAGGCATACAAAACGAGCCCTAAGAATCACACGTGAAAACTCAAATTTGTTGATTAGCTTACGAATGTCGAGAAAGAGAGTAAAGTTAAAATTTCTCACTAATTTTTTATTATATGAAAAAATGAATGTCACTAAGGTTTACAATCTTTATTTAAAGTAAGATAATAATAATGACGAAAATTTAAATAATAACAAAAATCTAAATAATGACGAAAATTAGAAGCCCAAGGATCAATCCGTAACAAACATAATTGAATTTCAAATTTATTTACTAAAACAAAATTACCAATAAAACGAAAAAAGGCATATTCGAAAGTCTAAATGATGGAATTTGTTCGAAAAAGATCCAACGTTAGGAAAACTATCGATCTTTTTCCACTCATTGGAGTCTTTTCACTCAAAATTGATCCAATCTTCTTCCAAAA
This sequence comes from Fraxinus baroniana, assembly GCA_903798355.1. Lineage (NCBI taxonomy): Eukaryota > Viridiplantae > Streptophyta > Magnoliopsida > Lamiales > Oleaceae > Fraxinus > Fraxinus baroniana. Next base: position 17,650 of record CAIGRO010214734.1, on the reverse strand, counting down.
AAAATATTACAAAAAATTACTTCTGTTTACGCTATCCGACTTTCCATGAAATTTTCTTTTGTACAACATCAACCCTCCATATTAAACATCGTCACTCGTTATATTCTAATTACAACAAATATTCTCTTTCTTTCAATGTATGGAATTGATATTGATTTTTTTTATTTTTTTTTTTTACTTGCTAATATTTTCATTGACGAGATTTTCTTCGATTTATAATTAGAAGCTTATTATTGAAGTCGATTGCATAAGAATTTTTTTTCATAATTGTCATTTAAAAAAAGTAACTATTTTTTTTTTCATTAAAAATAAAAAAAGATCCTGTTGTTTATATGATATAGCGACAAGATGTAACACGATGTTTTTTTTTTTTAAAAAAAAAAAAGGGTTTAAAAAATATTTTAATGGTTTATATTTTATTGCCCTTCTCAATCACTCTTTCCTTGATACATCCAAAATCAAGAGTAAAAAGTTTCATTAATCACTCAACTTAGCACATTGTCACGTTGTGGTCACTGAACTTTGATATGCACTTGACTGGTCACTGAACTTAGACAACTTTCGATCCATCCATCATTGCACAGACACCCATTTGAAGGGCTCCTGAGGTGGCTAGACGGAATGTATCGTGGCAATTGACGGCGTTATATTCTGGCCACGTGACGAGTCGTGTTTGCAGAAACACGATTTCAGCTCTTTGTAAATCAAAAATTCAACTTTAATGTCGATCCCCAATTCATTCCAACTCCAGTAGAAGAACCCTAGAAATCGATATGCACAAACCCAAATTCTATTGAAGGTTGGAAAGAACTCAAGTCTCCACTTAATTCGATTCGCGAAGAAGGGATTTCCTCAAGTCCAACCACTGTCGCGCACGGTGAAGGTAATTCCAAGCTTACAGGGTTGTGAATTATTCTCCTATGTTGCATTTATTTGTTTCAATAAGGTTGAAGGAAATGCATATGTGTTTGAATTGCGATTTTGATTTTTTTTCCTCATATAGAATTTATCCAGTAATGGAGGTGATTTCGCACATGTAATGATTTACCCAGTAATGGAGGGGAGGTTCATTCAAAGTATTTTTTGTCATTTCTTTTTATCTTTGACTATTTGATTCACATTTTAGTAAAAGATGAACTCAAATCAATCTGTTCATAGTGGAATTTGACTTAATTTCGGCTTTATAACTTGTCAATGTTCATAGTGGAATTAGAGATTATGCATTACATTACTGGAACTGGAAATATATAGGTAGCATTCATATTGTGAGATCAACCTGTTGTTTATTTGTTCTTGTCAATCTTCTTCACTTTTGTTAAACTGGAACTGGAAACAGATTTTCTTTAATGGGTGTCTTCTTGTTTTGTTAATTATGGAAATTTGAGATGTTGTTGATGAAATGTGTATAAAGAGTGAATAAATGCTGGCATTCCGGTGCACTGTTATGCATGCTTATCCTTATTTTCCCTTTTGGTTATCTGCTTACAGACTGCAATATCTGAAGAGTCATGTGCTATTGTGAACTTTATGCCAAAAGCAATAAAAGAACATTTTGGCAGGAACATTTTGTGTTGAACTATTCCCTTCAATTTCCCACAAAGAACATACACTATAGCATCTGAGAATAACTTTACACCAACTGTCCATAGCTTTACCATGAACTGGAGCCTATACTAGATCAGGAACTGAAGTAATCTGCAGAGTAGCATCAACTAGCTGCAGTTTGATTTTGAGCATTTAAGTGACTAGCTGCACTTTGATTTTGTAAAATTCTATGCTTGGATAAAAATGAATGATCTGTGTAGGTATTTTGGTAGTTTTTGGATTAACTTATTTGTGGTTTAATTATGACAGAGGACACCTATCCCACATTTGAAACGTTATGGTCGGGAAGAATAGCGGCATATGTCCCAGTTGGTGCAACCATGCGATCAAGTTGAAGACTTTTTTTGCATTTGTAGTAATTTATGTATGAAAACAATGTAATTGGATGTAAGCCTTTGATGTAAGACGTTTTTTACAATGTCAATGTAAGCGTTTTTTACTTTCATTATGAACATCTTCAAATTTGTTGACATAAGTTACATTTGTTGATATAGGTTTTGTGTACCATTAGCATCAAGATATATCCCTCTCAAGCAAAATGATTTTTATATATGTTTTGTGTACCATTAGCATCAAGATACAAGCAAAATGATTTTAGTTGTACAATTTGCTTACAGGTCTTCTTGCAAAATTCACAATACAAAAACAAAGTTCAAGTACCAAAAATTTTCATTACAAAATGATTTTCTTTGTACAACTATCTTCCAGTTCTTCTTGTTGGGACTCATCTTCCAATATTCGTGTGAATTTGTCTATCAACCATGGGGGTTGGAATGAAACGCATGGCCTCCTCATCATTTTGGGTCGATGAAAATCCTTGCCCTCTCGTTGACACCATTTTACCCTGTACGTACAACAAAATTAAATCATTCTTATATCAAATAACATATGTATAAAATTACAAACTCAAATTGTGGATTCCTCATATCCGTCTCAGCAAAAAATTCTAGGAAGCGATGACCAACCTCTTTGTCCAATGAGCAAGCCAGTAATAACTTCTCAGATGATGGGTACTCTAAGTCATCGTCTCCTACCTCCCCTACACACATCACTACTTCTTCATTTCTTGCTTCATTCATATTCGATCCAATTTCGATGTCATGTGTCACATTGCGTTCGTACAACAAAACATCTTCCTCAGAAGTCATATCAACCTCGGAATGAACGAAATTAGGTCTTTCTTGTGATCTATCAACAAAATGAAAACAATGGAATTATTTACCATGGCTTATAAAATATAATCTGTTCTATATCATCAACTCCATCAAACATAATTTCATGGATGCCAATAACTTCACAAATGCCAAAAACACCATGAACCCTATAACAGATTTAGTCATTCAACACCCACATTTTCAGACATTCATAAATGGGCATACAAATATACAGAGCATACATTGATGGCCATAAACGGGCTTTTTAAGATACAAGTCACACTTCCCTGAATCAAGGAATTTACCTCCGTCTACTCCTTCCATGCTTGCAACTCCAGCTTCACGGGTACAATGGGGGAGAAATCAACTGGGAAGAAATCGAACTGGGGGAGGGTGTTTGAAATGGGGAGAAATCAACTTGGGCTGGAATCGGTGTTGAAGAAAATCGCTTCCAGCTTTGCGTCCAGTAACCCGATTTGGGAATTTAGCTCGTGGTTAGGGATTTTGATTTCCCACAGATGATATATCTCGTCCAACGTGGCTGTTATTCACGCCGTCTGGTGCCACGTTGGCGGCCTTCAAGCCACGTGAGACGATTTCGCACGGTGGAGATGGTGGGTGATGGATGGAGGTGATGCTCTGTAAGTTCAGTGACTGTGGAGAAGCAAAGTTAAGTTCGGTGACCACATCGTGACAAAGTTGTAACTTCAGTGATTATTCAAACTTTTTACTCCCTTTTTTTCCTCCTTTTTGTGTCTCACTTTATTTGACATTTTCATTCGAAGCTCCCGCCCACAAACACACACTGCGAGTGAGTGAGTTCATCGCTAATGGCGGAGAAGCCTCAGCCTGTTCGTGTTTTATACTGCGGAGTGTGCGGGTTACCCGCGGAGTACTGCGAGTTTGGACCCGATTTTGAGAAGTGCAAACCATGGTTGATCCAGAACGCACCGACTCTGTACCCGGATCTCCTCAAAGGTTACCCGAAAAGCCAAACCCTAACCCCATCCATTTTGTATACACAAGGCGTCTCTGATTTATATATATATATATATATATATATATATATATTATTGATTGATTTTCAGAGGCTGATGCGAAAGATGCTGATAAAGTATCTGATCAGCTCCAGTCCACCTCGATCTCTGGCGGTAATATATGCATACCTAAACACGCATAAATATGCACAATCGTATGTAAAATCCTTGTTAAAACTCAAGTGACCATCTTCTTTGGTTTATTTCTCCATTTTTCGTGTCAGGTTCTTCTAAACCTAAGGAGGAAGATGTAAAACGTCTACCCGGTGGAAAGATTAAAAAGAAGGTGAGATTTCTTGAGAATCTGTTTTTCTACCTTTAGGGCCTGCTTTGGAGTTTTGGGTACTGGTTATGGTTTTTCTATAGTACTGGTTTTGGGAGTTCATGAGGGGTTTGGTTTTGGGTGATTTTTAATTGCGGTTTTTAAAATTTTCAATCTATGCTTGAGAGTTTATTATCCAATAGTTCTGAATATTTTTTAAATGAATAAAATTACTTATTCGCCACGATGAGTTACTTAATGCACAACAGCGAAATAGTGCGAGACATGCAATTGAAAGAATAAAATATCGGTTTGACAGATTGTTTTGTGCTGTTCTGCCATTTGTCATCTTTAGAACTCTGATGTGATTGAATACATTGAAATGGAATAACTTATTCGCTTCAGCCTCGTTTGTTTAGTCAATAACTTATATTCTTGTAGTTTTTTCTACTACAATTTCCATTATTTCAATTTCTTGATTCAGTAAAATACTTTTATCGAAGTTTGAAATTCAGGGGCTAGTAATTTATAGTTGTGAAAAAGTTTCACTTAAAACAACCATTTGATGTTATCCATTGGGATTTACGAGTTTAGCTTTCTACTAAGCTTCCTGAGACCTTTGCTGGTCTGTGCCTTTACTCCCATCCATGGACATGTGTCCTTATCCAATGGGAAATCTTCTAGATGGTGGTATTTCCGTTCTGAGCTTGATTATTATGGGACTGTCCTACCTGTGCATTGAAGGAAGCATGGGCAAATTGTTATATTCAAGTGTATCCTGATCTGTACCTTTATTCTGAGCCATTGGACGTGTTAAGACCCCATGGGAAAGCTTCTAGATGGTGTTTTTTCTAGTTGATCTTTAATATAGGGGGCTGTCAGCCCATTGCATTGAAGGGAGCACCATCAAGTTGGTAAATTCAAGTGTCACATGGAAAAATCAATGCCTAGGTGATAAGTTCATCTAAGTTTCTTCTCGAAGGTTAGTGGGCCAGTAGCTGCCCAGTGCCCATTGTTGTTGTGGAAGCACCACATTTAGTTTTCGCCTTTTCCGCAGGATATATGAAGAATATGGATCAGCTCCTGAGCTTCAAGGTCCCAATAAGACAAACAGACATGCTTTTACCTTAATACAAGTGTGGGGTAATAAAGCAAAAACCCAGCTGCAAGGTTTTGTTAAAACGTTAGCATTTTCTCAGTTTTCATTAATAATTGAGATCATGACATATAAGCACGCTTTAGCATTCATTGTGATAATGTTGTGATAATATTGTGTTCTTCAATTGCTGACCCACATGCACAATAGCTGGTAGCACTAAATATATTATGAATTGTTTTGCAGGAGAAGCAGGAAGTTATTATTGAGAAGATGACTCGAAACAAGCAGAAATGTATCACCACTGTGAAAGGTCTTGAGCTTTTTGGTAAGAAATATGTTGTTTCTGATTCTGAATTTCATATATTATGTTTCTGTTGTAGACGTCACATCCCAAATGTTAGCATGACTAGGTTTTCTTATGTATCAACCTCAGGGGTTAAGCTGAGTGATGCATCAAAGAAGCTTGGCAAGAAGTTTGCTACTGGAGCTTCTGTCACAAAGGTGTGCTGTATTGCTGGTTTAAAACTTTTAGATTCTAATAATTGCCAAAGTTATAATAAAATTTTCTTTTTCTACTGGATTATTCCTGGCAGGGCCCAACTGAGAAGGAGCAAATTGATGTTCAAGGAGACATATCCTATGACATTGTGGAGTTCATTACAGATACATGGCCTGATGTGATCTCATTCCTTCTTCTCTTCAAATTTTAGTCTAATGTTCCTTTTTCATTTTGTTTGCCTTACATTCTTCAAATTAAATAGTGATCACTGAGCAGAAGTTAGGCAATTACTTTATGTATTGTGCAACTTTGGCTGATAGTTGAGTAAAAATATCGTAGGAGACATCTTTTTTGGGTATTAGGTGCAACAAATGCTAATTAACAAAGGCAAACATATGCTCTATCGGTCCCTTTTTTGCCAACCTGCATATTGTTATTTCTGTATTGCTGTGTTGAAGCTAAACTGGCTTGTTGAGATCATCATATCAATCTAGCTTAAATAATTGTGCTTTTACCAAATTTGATACTCACCAAGTGTTCTGCAATAAATCTACTAAGCATATGTCTGGCAAGTGTTTATAAACATGCTTATAAGCGTTTATCAAAAGTCAAACCATTTTTTATCCACAAATGTACCCTTGTTTATAAAGTTCTTACTAAACAAATGCCAACTTGCATCCAGTAGCATCTCAACCCACCCCCTCATAATTGTTCAACTTAACTTGTCAACACCTGCAGTGGAGCATTTTTTTTGTTGGGGGAGTGGAGGAACCTAATGGGAAATGCTAAATGATCATATCTAGGACTGGTTATATTGGGCCGCTTTCATTTTGAACCACAAATGCTAACAGTAACTGATGATAAAATGGCATGCATTTCTGTATTTCCACATGGTTTTACTAGAGCCGTGATTCATTTGTATGTTTGTATGTATAAATGGTGTTTATTTTTGGGTATGCATTTTGTACATAAGTTTTGAAGAAGCTTTAAGTATGTTGTCCTGCTATTTCATGACCATCATATTCTCAGGAATTAGCCATGTCAGTCAGAATTTTTCATAGTACGTCGTCTTCTTCCACATTGATAACATCAGTTATAGTTGGTTTGGGATTTCATACCAAAATTTGTTGCTTAGAATGCTTAGTAGGATTCTTCACCGGCTATTTAATCCTATAACAGAGAACATGTTGAGACTCAGATCCAGATGCTCAGTGGACCTGTTCAGTATCCTATATTAATTTATGGGTTTTAAATGAAAGACTCTTTTTATGCTTTTTATTGCATTTAACTTCGTGTTGAAACTGTTGTGAATAACATTAGGGCTTGTTTGAGCCTCATTTTTGTGGAAAAAAAAAAATGCATTTTTGAATAGTGTATTGATGGGAAATGTGTAGTTAAAAAATAAGGAAAAGTTTTGGATTTGCGTGTAATATTATTTTATTGAAGAATGTGGTTGAAATAANTCCGAGTTTTTTTTTTTTTTTTTTTTCCCAAAAAATGGGGCTCATACAAGGACTTAATATGGAGACCTAAATATGTACCAGCTGCATTTTTTCTAATGTATTTATTTAATTATGATATATTTATAATGCATGTTTTCATTTGGATTTAGTCCAGTTGTGGAATGAACTAAAGTCTAATTCTTTTCTGGGCTTTTAGGTTCCGGAGGCTGCAATTTTCTTCATTGAGGATGGGAAAAAGGTTCCAGTTGTGTGAGCGCCATGTTAAGTGAAGCTTGAATTTCACTGAATGAAAAGAGTTCTCAAATCAAAGGGCTTCCATTACGAAGTTTTGGACGACTTTATAATGCCCATTCTCCTGGTATATGTACCAATTAGTTATATGGTCTTGCAATTCAGAAGTGTTTAAAGTCATGAATTTGTTTGTACGGTGGCCACAACGCTGTTTCTGTATGTGCATCTTGACATGAGCGGATATAAAAGTTTTGGCTTAGATTGTTTCGTTTAAATTTTTATATTTGCAGTACCTGCCTATGAGAATTTGATTTTTTCTTTTCATTTGAGTTCGTCTTTCCTGTTTTCTTTGCAATGGCCAATATATATGTTTACAAATAGTAAACAAGTACAATAGAATTTGCACAAGTTAATTACACACCGAGTGCAAATTCTATACCAGAAGTAATTTCGATCCCGCAATGGAGAAACTTTAGATAATTGTACTTTACTTATTGTGGTTTGGGAATATGACTTGATAAATAATATTTCAACCACATATCGTATCAAAAATACAAATATACTTACATGTGGTTCAACATCATTTTGAAAAAAAAAATAAACCTTTATATAATCAAAACATATGTTCTAGCTCGTAGAGGTTTACTTCGGTCAATAAATGGATTTCTATAGATTGCATACCACATTCATGTGTGCTGCTACAACAAGTAGAATAGGAAGGAAAAAAGAAGGAATTTACTCTCCTTAAAAGTGCGATTTTTTTGCCTTTTTTCCACCAAAAATGAATCCCAACTCTGTTATGAGCTAGAAGTGCTGTTGTTTTGAATTAATTGTTTATGTTATTTAAGTTGAAGTAGTCATCTGTAGTGGGCCAAGTGGTGCTATTATGGATAGTTATTTTTACGTGTCTTTCAGTTTGTTTGGTCTGTTATTTCAATTCCAAGTAATGGACCATGTCCCAGGTCATGTAAAGGTCAGTTGTCCCTAGCCTATTTATGTTTGTGAGTTTCCTCAATGAAAGGGTTGAAGTTTATCCAAATTACAGATTACAAGAGGACGCCGGTAACCTCGAATTACCATACAAATTTATCTATCTAATTTCTAAAGATTTAAGCAATAATAGTGGTATCAGAGCCTTGGTTCTGTGACAATGGTTGCTGGGACTCGGCAGGCACAAATGGCAGAAGCTTTGGCAACGCTAAAAAGGGAGAACAACCACCTGCATGAGGAACAAGAGAGACAGAAGGAGATGTTAGCCGCAGTACTTGAACAGATAAATAATTTGGCGTCCAGCTATGAAAATTTAGCAGCACATCATAATTCTAGGGAAGGTTCTTCCAATTCCAAGTTTAGTAACAATCCGTTGTTTGAAGGGAATGGGGGTATTCAAGCTAGATCATTAAGATTGGATTTTTCTAAATTTGATGGCACTTATCCAGATGAATGGATTCAAAAAGCACAACCGTTTTTTGAATATTATAACACTCCAGATGACCAAAGATTAAAAATAGCGTTTTTTCACATGGAGGGCAGAGCAATATCTTGGTATAGTTGGCTAAAAGATTCAAGTCCAGTCCACTCATGGGATGACTTTGTTTCAGCTTCAGAAGTGAGATTTGGAGCCCCAGCCTATGAGGATCCAGTGGGAGAATTCACTAAACTCAAACAAACGGGTACTGTTGAGGCATATCAAACACAATTTGAAATGTTATCTAACAAAATCAATGGCTTATCTGAAGAGTTTAGAATTAGTATCTTTTTGAGTGGGCTAAGGGATGACTTGAGAATCACCGTTACAATGTTTAAACCATCAACTCTATCAGCAGCTTTCGAGCTGGCTAGGTTACAAGAAGAAGAGGTGGATAGGCGAATGAATGAGATCAAATCCAAACAAATTCCTAACCTACCACAATACCAACCCAAATAGCCTACCCAAACTGCTTGCACCAGCCCCTATATTGAGACTTCCAGCTCCTCAAAATAAACCCAACCCAAAACCTCAAAACTTCAATCACCCCAGAAAAACCAGTTTTCCCATCAAAAGAGTCTTCCCTACCCAAATGCAAGAACGAAGGGAAAAGGGATTGTGTTGGTTTTGTGATGAGAAGTACCACCGAGGCAACAAATGTAACAAACCAAAAATTTACCTTTTGGAAGGAATGGAAGAAGAGGAAGAGGAGAAGGAGGAAACAGAGAGTGAAGAAGGGGCCTTGGCTGTGATAGAGATGAATGGAGAAGAAGTGGGAGAATTGTTAGGGATAATTGTGCATGCTATAGCTGGATCTCTAGTCCCTAAGACTAGGAGACTGTTTGCTGAAATTAATAACCAGAAAGTTTTGGTTTTAATTGATAAAGGAAGTACTCATAGTTTTATAGATCCAAATGTAGCAAGGAAGGCAAACCTGTTAAGGGAAGAGAGCCACTTAACGGTTCAGGTGGCTAATGGTGCCACTCTTCCTTGCCTTGGTTACTGTAAGGTAGTTCCATTAAAGTTACAAGACTATTCTTGTGTGATTAATTTGTACATGTTAACATTTGGTGGTTGTGACCTAGTTTTGGGTATTGACTGGTTGAGAATTTTGGGATCTGTTTTATGGAATTTTTCTGACCTAACTATGAGATTTCAGTGTGAAGATCAAGTAGTGGAATTACAGGGAATTAAAAGACCAGTTAACAATGTAATAGAGGAAGACAATATTGAAGAGCTAAAAAAAGGGACAGCTAAAGGAATTTGGCTACAAATTATGGAAGGAGACAATGGGAGTCCTAGATCCAGTATCCCTCAGGAAGTACAGCAGGTATTGAATAGCTATAAAATGGTATTTGCTAAACCAAAAAGGTTGCCACCGCCCAGAATTGTTGATCACAAGATTAAATTACAAGAAGGTTGTAAACCTACCTGTGTAAGACCTTACAAGTATCCCTATTACCAGAAGGAGGAAATCGAGAAGTTGGTAGTTGACTTGATCAAGAATGGCAGCATAAGGAATAGCCAAAGTCCATACTCATCACCCGTGTTATTAGTGAGGAAAGATGATGGGAGTTGGAGGATGTCTGTGGACTACCGTACCCTCAACAAGGACACTATAAAAGATAAGTATCCTATTCCTAACATTGATGAGTTATTCATAAACTAGGGAGAGCTGAAATTTTTTCTAAGTTGGATTTGAGGTCTGGATATCATCAGATAAGGATGAATCCTGATGACATTTCTAAAATTGCCTTCGCACGCATGAGGGTCATTATGAATTCTTAGTAATACCCTTTGGGCTTACTAATGCTCCTTCAACTTTTCAAGGAGTAATGAATGACATGTTTAGGCCTTATTTGAGGAAGTTTGTGCTGGTGTTCTTCGATGATACCTTAATATACAGCAAGACCATGCAGGATCATGTGGAGCATCTCACACGAGTTTTGGAGATTTTGAAGGCTGAAAAGTTTTTTCGCAAAATGGTCTAAATGTGTTTTTGCCAGCAAGGAAGTTGAATATTTGTGGCTACTTATCTCCAAAGAAGGAGTCTAAGCTGATCCACAGAAGCTGATTGCTATGCAAAAGTGGCCAACTCCTAAAAATCTCAAAGCCTTGAGAGGGTTTTTTAGGACTCACTGGATATTACAGGAAGTTTGTTAAAGGCTATGGAGCTATAGCAGCCCCACTTGTCTTCTAAGGAAAAATGCTTTTTCTTGGAATGATAAGGCACAAGAAGCATTGAAAAAAGGCTATGGTAAGTCCCCCTGTGCTTCGATTACATAATTTTACTAAAACATTTGTGGTGGAATGTGACGCCTCAGGAGAAGCATTGGGAGCAGTACTTATGCAGGAAGGGCAGCCCCTAGCCTATTTTAGTCAAGCTTTAAAAGGGAGAAATTGGGACCTTTCTACCTATGAGAAAGAGTTATTGGCTATGGTGATAGCAGTAAGGAAATGGAGGCACTACCTATTGGGACAATCTTTCAAAGTATGTATTGATCAGCAAGCCCTCAAATTCTTACTGGAACAAAGGGTGAGAACTCCATCTCAACGAAATGGGTCTCTAAGTTGCTTGGTTATGACTTCTCAATTGAGTACAAAAGGGGAAGAACAATGCAGTAGCTGATGCTCTATCCCGAGTTCACTATCCAGAAAAAATAAACGCAAACAACAACCTAATAACACCAACCAGCTACCATACCATGACCATAGAACCTCAAAAAAATAACCTACCCTCCACACAAATAGCCAAACCCATATCCAATTAAAATCAAATTCAGAACTAAGCAATGAGTGTAGTTCAAGCACAATGGATTGAGGAGTTGAAGAAAGCTTACTAACAGGATCCCATATTACAACAGCTAATAAGCCAATACCATCATGGGGACCTGGACCAATCTTGTTACCAACTCCGAAATGAGCTACTCTGTTACAAGGGCAGATTGCATCTCAGGTCATTAGTTCCCTTCCAACAGCAGATCCTACAACAATTCCACAGTAGTCCATTAGGAGGCCACACGTGAGTACAGAAAACACAAACAAGAATTAAAAGGGAGTTCTAATGGACTGGCCTGAGGAATGATGTTAGAACGCTAATCAGAGAGTGTGATGTGTGCCAAAGAAGCAAAGTTGAAGCTCTCCTCCCATCGGGGTTGCTTCAACCCTTGCCAATTCCTACAAAGAACTAGGAAGATGTTAGCATGAATTTTATCGAAGGACTACCCCCTTCAGGAGGCAAGATAGTAATATTTGTGATGGTGGATAGGTTAAGTACTTTCACTTCATACCTTTCACCCATCCTTATATAGCACTGACAGTGGCTAGGGTTTTTTTGGATTACGTGTTCAAATTGCATGGACTTCCTAAGACAATTGTTAGTGATCGAGACCCAATGTTTACTAGCAATTTTTTGGAAGGAACTGCTCAGGTTATACGGGACAGAGTTGTTACTTAGCACAGCTTACCATCCTCAAACGGATGGCCAAACAGAAGCCATGAATAAGGTACTCGAATGTTACCTTAGATTGGGTCGAGTGGTTACCTCTGGCAGAGTACTCATACAATACCTTAGAACACACTTCAACAAAGGTGACACCTTCTGAAGCTGTGTATGGTCAATCACCCCCAAAAATGCTACCATATGAAGTGGGATCTACATCAATCCAGGCTGTTGAAGAAGAACTAAGAAACATAGAGTTTATTGCTAAGCTAATTAAGGAAAACCTACAAGATGCACAAGCCAGGATGAAGTACTTCGCAAATAAGAAGAGACGAACCCTAAATCTTGAGGTAGGAGATATGGTTTACCTTCGTTTGAGGCCCTACCAGAAAATAACGGTGGCAATGCGAAGGAATCTTAAAATCGCGTCATGATATTATGGTCCCTTCAAGGTCATCCGCAAGGTCAGACAGGTAGCCTACAAGCTTAATCTTCCTCAAGAAGCTCGCATCTACCCTATTTTTCATGTATCGTGCCTTAAAAGGAAACTTGGAGATCAAACCCAATTACACAAACCTAATTTGTAATTTCTATTCCTCGCTTTTCCTCTACTCTTTAGTCGATTCCCTTTTCTCTCTCTAACATTGTTGAGGAAATTGAAGTTTTGAGTAATTGCCATGAGAGCACTGAAGGAATCATTTCGTGTTCCTGACAGAATGGGTTGGAATGGAGATCCTTGTGCCCCTACCACATGGAATGCTTGGGACTTGGAAGGTGTCTATATGTATTAAAAAAATCTACAAGGCAATTTGTGGAAGAAATTGTGCATTCATCTTTTCACATTTTGTTTTATTTTATTTTTTTAGAGACTTTGGTATTCAAGGTTTGAAGGGGTATATTAGTGACCAAATAGGTCTCTTGACGAATTTGGTAAGCCTGTAAGTATCAACAATCAATTTCTTATGCATCCGATGTTTTGTTATTGGTGCATAATTTGCTGCTCGAATAGAATTTTTTTTTATCTTATGTTACATATCCAAACTGTAATCTTTCTAATTAGCATGCAGATAGAGGAATTAAGTCATGTGAATGTGTTTTCTGTAACTAATTGGTTATGATAATCAATTGTAATAGACATTTATTGGCCAGTGGCTATAGTTGGCATTGGATCTTCAACTCAAATTAGAATCAGCATTATATTTGAAAAAAAAAAAAAGGAAACTTGGAGATGGAGTCCAGCCAAGCATAGTGCTGCCTAGCATCACTTTCGAAGGGATTCTTGTACCAGAACCTGAAAGGATTCTCCAAAGGAGGCTCAAAATAAAAGGGAACACGGCCAGAGTTGAAGTTTCGGTACAATGGAGTGGAGCTGAGGAAGCCGACGCCACTTGGGAGGACCTAGAAGACCTCAATCGACGCTACCCTAACCTTGAGGACAAGGTTCTCTAACAAAGGGGTCTTTGTTATAAGCTAGAAGTGCTATCATTTTGAATTAATTGTTTATGTTATTTAAGTTGAAGTAGTCATCTGTAGTGGGACAAGTGGTGTTATTATGGGTAGTTATTTTTACGTGTCTTTTAGTTTGTCTAGTCTGTTATTTTAATTCCAATTAATGGGCCATGTCCTAGGTCATGTAAAGGTCAGTTGTCCTTGGCCTATTTATGTTTGTGATTTTCCTCAATGAAAGGGTTGAAGTTTATCCAAATTACAGATTACAAAATGAGGCCGGTAACCTCGAATTACCAAACAAGTTTATCTATCTAATTTCTATAGATTTAAGCAATAACAAACTCTGACGAGCTCCGGCCTCCAAAACTGTCGGACATACCACCAGTCAACAGCCCTCATCTAAAGCTTCACATAGCACAAAACAGCTCTTAATTCTAACAACTACAGTGGTCGGAATCTCTGTTCAAAGTTTGCTGCCATTTAAACTGAAGATCGCCAGAAATCAAGATTCCAGCCACCCCCGTTGTCGAAATTCACAACTGGCTGACTGCCCATCACTAGACGACCCTACCCATACTACCAATTCACTACAAAAAGCTCCACAACAATTTAATTTTGCTATTATTGCTTCGCCAGTCGCGATTTTGCCTGAGAAAAATACGATTTTTTGCATCGATGTTCACACCCATGGTGGTGGACTACCTGGGCTGGGTTCGCCATCACCTAGCACACCTAGCCCAGGCATGGGTCACCGACAACTTGTAACCCAAGAACCTCAATTTCTCGAAGAAGTTGTCCAGTCGCGACTGTCGCAATGCAGGTTCCGAACAATGGCGATCTCTCCCTCGTCCGGCGTACCCATGGTCGCGGACCACATGGGCTTTCTTTCCCACCCTCGGGCGCACTCTACCACACCATGGGTCATCACCAATTTCCATCCAAACTTGACGAATTTCAAATTGAATTTTAGGCACTGTGTGCTAGATACGTGTCCAAGAAATTTAACACTTCTATGCTGCTACAAACGCTCAATTCGATGCAGAAATCCTCAATTGACGATGGATTAACAATAGGTCATCAACCAATTGCTTCAATTGAACAACAAATTTCTAGAATTAATCCCTCAAAGGTGCAATTTTACAAGATTGGGCAGCCTGTTTCAATTGAACTTGTTTGTGAGGCTTTTTCTCCAAATTCAAACAACACTACAATAATTCAAGGTCAAATGATGATGGGTATAATGCCTATTGGTCAAATGATGATGACCAATTGAATCCCGATGTAATCTCTCAAGTTAAGGTGGTTGAACCTCCTCCTATTCCTAACTCTTATGAATGCATTCCTCCAATTGATTTAGTTCCACCACCAGTGTCCACTACTCAAGTTACTGTCCCTCTAGTACCCGTGCCTTCGACCAATGGCTTGACAAATCTCACCACCAATTTCTAGCCCCCATCAAGGTCTAAACTTAAAACTGATTCAACTACCTCATTTCCTGCAAAAAAAACCTCAAAATCGACGTTTACAGGCTAAAACCACGGGGACTAGACCACCTATTAATCCTTTCGGTGCTCCAGTTACCTCCCAAGTTCCTCAAACTATGCTGCTGCCGTCAATAACAGACCTATTGTGACTCAAGTTGAGAGGAGTCAAAGGAAATCGTTTACTGTTTTTGTTCATGCTCCTTAGGATTCTAGAGATCATAGTTTGATTTCTAAAGAACCTTACATCCATCATGGTGAGCCTGAAATATTTTTTGAAGAGTTAAATGAGCAATTTTTGGCTGAGGCTTATAGGTTTACATTTGTTGGTAAATTTGTGCATCTCAAACCATCTATGATCAAAATTTTATGCGTTTTGGATTTGCTGGTGATTATGAGATAGGTTTTACTGATGATGCACACATTATAATTCATATGACGCACGAGGATGATTATTCACGATTATTCCTCAAACCTACTTGGTATATTGATGGTTGTCCTATGCGGGTCATTAAGTGGACCCCCAGCTTTACTCTACCTCATGGGAACCTATTGCTCCTATTTGGGTTTTTTCCATTACTACCTATTCATTTTCATGCCAAGAGCACATTATTTACTATAGTTAAAGCTATTGGACTTTCGCTTCGTATTGATGAAGCCACTTCTGGCCTACGACGACCAAGTGAAGCGAGGGTTTGTATTGAAGTTAACTTAGAATGTTAACTCCCCGATCGACTATGGATAGAGAGGGAGAATATGGGAGGATATTGGTAACTTGTTGTGTATGATAAGGTGTCGAACTTTTGCTTTCTTTGCAGACACTTTGGTATTTGGACATAAAGTGCTTTAGTGGCTCCCATTTTGTTCCACCTTCTATGGCCCCAGGTCTAGTTCCGGTCAAAGAGAAAGATAAGGGTAAGGATGCTTTGACAACACCTCAAATGAGGTGAACTCCTATTAAAAGAAATCAAAGGAGACATGATAGTACATTTGAAACGATTGGTCATTCTACTCCTCAAAATATTACCACTATTACTCTTATTACTCCCGTCACTACAGCTACTACATTACAAACAGCTGCTAACCATATGGCTACTAGTCTTTACACTGCTCCACCTGTTATTAGTCATATTGCTCCGCATATTATTAGCTCTCTACCATCTGGCCAGTCTACAGTTGCTCCCATTAGGGTGGATACTCAGATTTCTTATGCTATTACATCTGCTCCTCATTTAGCAGTTCAGTCTCTGGTCCCCATCAGTAGTACACCTATAATGGCTAGTTCTACATATTTTGACCTTCTTTTGGTAATATGTTAGAGAGGCCACCGGGTTTTATGGAGCCAGATGTTCCTGTTATCTCTGCACATTGTCAGCAGAATATGGAGGCTTTCTTATCTCCAGACCAGTCTGATTTTGATGTTTTTTCCCATATTGAAGTTCATCAACAAGGTCCGTACAGTGATTCTTTGGCTGATGACTTGGTAGGCATGACTAGTAGGACATATAAGGATGGTTTTGTCCCAGTTAGTTGAAAAAGAAATACGAAAGCCACCAATACTTCAATTCCTAGGATGGTGACCAGGAGTCGATTATAAGATACCTCTTCACGCACATCAAAATGAGTACCATCATATGGAATGCGAGAGGTGTAGCTATTGTAGCTACTTGTCGGCGCTTGAAGAAACTTATACAGTTTCATTAGGTTCATCTCTTGGTTATGTTAGAGCCTTTTGTTTTTTAGCATAGATTTAAATATATTCGACGTTATCTGTGCTTTGACATGGGAGTTCAGAATGAGTCAAACAAGATCTGATTTTTTTGGAATGCAGGTACTATTGTTATTATTGATCATCCACAGTTCCTCCACGTTAGAGGTTGAGGATCCTAGACTAGCACATCCCATCTATCCGACTCATGTCTATACTTCGTGTAACGTAACTATCAGGTGGGATTTATGGGAGGGTCTTCACCACATTTCCCTCGATAAGGACGACCCTTGGTTAGCTGAGGGAAACTTTAACGTTATTACGCATGATGTTGAGCCCACTGGTCATAATACTCTTGATCAAGGTACTACTACTTTCTCTGATATGATGTTAGATTGTGGTTTAGAAGATGCTGGTTTCCTTGAGAATCGGTATACTTGGTCCAACGGTCAAGTCAGAAAGAGACTAGATAGGGTACTTATTAATTCTACAGCTGCAGCTTTCTATTGACGGCTTACTGTGAGGCACTTGAATCGGACTTTATCTGATCATTTACTTTTATTACTTCAGTAGGTTTCTGATGATGATTTGGGGCCTAGACCTTTCAGATTTCTCAATGTTTGGACTAAGCATCATGTTTTTTCAACCTTCGTCTCTCAGAAATGGTCACTCCCTACTCATCTTACGGGGATGGCTGCCCTTTGGGAGAAGTACTTCAGGTTGAAACAGGGATTACGATGGTGGAATTGACA
>CAIGRO010214706.1:0-10375 GCA_903798355.1 Fraxinus baroniana | reverse complement strand
ATTGGACTTTAACTAAAGGAATATCTTTATTCCTTAAGGTATCAACCCTCCTCTCAAGTATAACTGCAGGAGTCTGTGACCAAATGCTTGTTAATTTGTGATCAATTACTCAACTGTAACCTAATATGTGACTCAAAAATAATGTGACCAACTAATTCAAAAATCCATAACCTCGAAATAATGTGACGTACAAAAATTTTTATTTGTGACCTAGAAATAATTCGTGACGTACAAATTTTTTGATCTGTGACCTCAAAAGAATTTGTGATAAAAAAATTTGACGATATATGACCAGTAAATAAATCTGTGATTTATAATTATGAATCTGTGACCATTAATTACAAATTGTGACTTTATTATCTTTACTTAATAAATATTTTTAATTAATTAAATTCATACCTGATTTTTTAATTTTTAAACTATTTACCTTACTTTTGAACTGGGGTAAAGAATACACCTTAAATATAATTTTTTTTTCCTAAATATAACTAATAACATGTTCATTCGTAACTATTACAAATTAATGAAGACCAATTTAAAAGCATATAAATAGCAAAATGTCCAATAAGATTAACTCAATATATACAAATATGTATAATGCTTTGGGCTAACAAGAATTTAATAATTAGGCCAGAAAATTCAAACAAAAAATTAAATTTACCTAATTAATTTACTAATTTGTTTAGAAAAATTAAAATAACTTAATTAATTCAATAGAAAAATTAAAAAATTTATTTAGATTCGATTCTTATTCAGTTTTTGGCCTAGAATTGAGAACCGAACCGAATACATCGGTTCTCGGTTCAAATACCCATTTGGGTATTTAATTTGTGAAGAACTGCTCGATTTGATTCGATTCAATTCAGGGACTTTTGTACAGCCCTAATCTTGATCAAACACCACCCAACAGATTTTGACAGTACCAACAATACAAAAGAGTAGTTTTATAAGTATTATGTTATAACATACAATCTAGTTATGTGTCATATAACTTTCAATTGATCGACCCTAGCTAGCTAGAGCAGATATTCAAGCGGGACCAAAAATGGTTGCCCAACATAAACCAAGGCCATCATTGTGTAATATGGTACAAAATAACCTTTGGCATAGTTCAAACTCCCAAAGGCTATTTCTCATTAGTAGTTGAGTGACCCCACAGACGGTATCCCATTTAAGTTATCTCTGGTGTCCTTCCTGCTCACATAATCATCACGGCTATTACCACTGCTGGAAAGCTCGTGCATTTGAGCAGAATTTGGAAGGTTAAGTCCCTCTTTTCCCATCTGCTGCACTTCAATAGGTGATAGGATCTTGATATACCAGACGCTGTTTACAAATTCCCTGGAAAGGATCAAGAAAAAAGAACACATAATTAATAAAGAGGATTCTTCATAACGACAGACAGAGCACTAGGCGAATAATTTCTCCACTCCATTCTGTTCATGAAGCACAACCCAATAAATCAACCAAATGCATCTGGTGTGTCTATTAGCCATTGACATTTTCAACACCCTGATATAAAACTCATTAGTAATTCAGCATAGTTCAGCTTGCTTCATAACAAACAATTTTTTTCTCAAACTCAATGCAGATTAAATGGGTCTCGACCTTGAAAATCAACAAATAGACTCATTGCGACAATTTAAAATCAATGCCAAGAGACAGAATCCTCACACAACGGTCGACTTACTTAACTCAACTTGCACTAGCAATTACAGAAATACGAAGGCAGATCCAAAAAATAATAATCTCCAGGAGAGTAATTTATGCTATGATGATCCATAAATCTATAAAGCAATATCAAAAATGCCAGAAAATGCTCAGTGCTTACTGCCAAGGGTCATCACCGAGGAGGAGAACATCATTCTCTCGGTCAACAAATACAAGCTGCCAGCCTGATCTCTGAGGGTCCTCCAGTAGGCCTTCAAGGCCAAACAAGCGAGCAAGCTCACTTCGAAGCTCTTGATAGCTGCAAAATTTGGAGATATCGAGTGACCTTCCAAAGGACCCTGACTTGTGAACCTGCAAGAAGTAAACTATGTGAGTTGTTTCCATGTGAAGAGAACCTACTGCAGCACAAAGAAAGCCGAGCACATTCTTGATTCATACAATATGATCAGAAAAGGACATAAATATCTAGTAAAAATAAAAAACTAGTTCATATGGGTGACACCACCTTGACAACATGTCTTCATATGTTCGTCAAGGAAAAATGAAGGAAATGTCAATACATCAAACAAAATAATCAATCTGAAGTAAAATTTGTGTTTATATGGAGCTAGAAATTTACAAGTTCATCCTTCCATTTGTGAGTCCTATATTGAAATGCTTAAGAGGAATACATCAAGTAGCATGCAAATCATAAAATAAACAAAACAATAGAAGAATTAAATTTATTTAGACGCAGGAAAAGAAGCAGAACAGGATGAAATGTAGTCAAATAGCATAAATATGTTCGAAACATTTAAATGATTGGCAGCAGGAACTTTCTTTCTCGAATTGGTATTTGCGATTAGACTTGATGACATTTGTTTAGGACTTATTATCTAGTATAGTACCTAAATGCGTAGCAGATTGTTTTGACAGCATTAATTGGAATCTAGATTTTGTATGCTAAAAAGTCTTGGGGGATGAAAGATTCATTATAGTATCTAAATAGGTAGCAGATTGTTTTGACAGCATGAATTGGAATCTAGATTTTGTATGCTAATACCCCTCCATTTTCGTCCCAACATGAAAAGTCTTGAGGTGATGAAAGATTCACAAGGACATAGCGTGGGGTAAGTTCACTTTGAATAATTAAATTAGTCTACTACCACCAAAACACCATTCTGGTATGGAGATCTCTCAGGTGCATTAAAATACCACAGATTTAGGCTAATCGTGTATCTGATCAAAATCTAGCCTAATTGATCCGAGTAGGTAGCTCCAGTAGACCATAGATCATGGTACTGTTTTAATTGAGTTTATCTCAACCAACTTTACACCTCCACCGTATCCCCTTAGAATGATTTCTCAACGATTATAATTCTTTATGTCCCACAAGAAATGTGGCAGGTAGCATGCAAGAGAGATGGATAGAAAAGATAACAATCTAACTGACCTTCACGAAGGTTCGATTGGGTGGATTACTTTGGTCTGCGTTTTCTGAGGACTGCAAGAAACCCGATTCATCTACACAACTTGAAGCAGTCACGTCAGAGCTAAGAGGAAAATTGGTGCCCGTGGCACTGGTAAAAGTAGATGTTGCATATGGCATAGAAAATGATTCATTCTCGCTGCTATTATTTCTAATGTTAGACATCCCATTCTGCAGAAAAAGAGACGACTCCGTATTAACTCCGAACAAATTGTTACGGGAATCTGTCACGCCTTGTAATTCAGAAAATTCTCTGCCCGGAAATGGTGGCAACAAGGTGGAAACCTCAGGTGCTTCAGAATTAGGCATCATGAATTCTTCTGTCCGGGGCAGTACAAATTGTGAAACCCTGGAGGGAAGTTGAGGTTCTAACGCAACTCGTTTTGATGATGGAGAGACCAGATGGCCGGGTCCGTGCAAGTTCGCTAAGCAGGATGATCCTTCAGGGGAAAACGAACTTAGAAGACTTGCATTATTAGATGCAGTTACATGGTTCTCAGCGAGGTCGGAGAAGTTCTGTTGCTGGAATGTTGGCAAAGCCTGCAAAGGTGTGAACTGGGATTGAGTGGGTGCCATCTGTGAGCCAGTGCAGATGGTTTTGTTGATTTGTTGATTATCTTGGAATTGTTGATGTAGTTGCTGGGATTGCCGAGTGCGCTGCTGTTGCTGATCAACAAATGTCTGATGCTGCTGCTGCAGAATCTGACCCTGTGACATTATATTGTTTTCCGGATAGCCCTGCAGGAAGTTTTGCTGAGAGGGGCGCTGTGGCAACATCTGAGTTTGTACGAGTGGAACAGAGCTATTGGGAACATTATGCTGAAACTGCAGGAGGGACTGATTGAAAATTCTGGAAGGATCTGAACTCGTATCCTGGAGTGCAGAAGCTGCCATTGCTTGGTAAATATTAGGCTGTGAAGCAAGCATTGAAGCACCAAGCCTTGGTTGCATCCAGGAGTTTACACCAAATCCCTGGAAATTTAGTGCATGTAAGCCCTGATCTCCAATACCACCACGAATCCATGCAAGTGGGGAGTTTATGTTCATATTACCGCTATCTTTACAACCTAAATGAAGCAAGAGTGAAGGATGATGAGTAATCAAAGAAGAAAAATCTAAATTGAGACAAAATAAAAATGAAATAATGACTTTTCTAAGCACATTGTCATAAACCACACCAGGGAAGGAGGGCAGTCCGGATGGCCATGGTCGCTTCAATCTGAGGGAGAATGGCGACGGGTACATGGGAAAGGTTGTTAGTGGTTCAATCTCCCACAGGGAAACTCGGGGTTGCCTCTCCCCTGCAGTTGATTCATCCCAACCAACCTGCATAAGCAAGTAAAGGAGATCATGCATCAAAATCATCAGGTTTGAAGATAAAGGTGTCATACATAGATATATATATATATATATAAATACATTAGACCAGTTGAAAGCTCCATAACAATTGCACTGTTTTAAGTGTGTGTTGCAAAACATGAATCGAGACAGTTGAAACTCTATTAATAAGTCAGGTCTGAATGAACAAAGAACTCTGTGCCATAACTCCTAAGCTGGTCCTAGAGTTAAACATTACTTTAATTTGCTGATATGAACAGAATCACTTTGGGAGATTTTTATTTTTTTTAATTTTTTTTCATATTTTCTTATTTCTTGGGCATGAGGAAATGGGGGAGTTGGTTTAATATAAGCATACCTATGGTTTCATCCAACATCACATTTGAGACTTTTTGTGCTTTTTGGTGGAGAAATATATATTAGGACTCAGAAACAATGCTTCTTGAAGTGAGAAGTACAAGTAATTATGTGTATTTATCAACCTTGTTTGTATTTATACCTGTACAATTTGAATCAAGAAAGGAATGTGAGTAGACAAGAAGACCGGGCCTATATTTAAGTGGGTTGCAATACAATTATTGACTTGAGAAGAAAATCAGTTGTTGGATGAACTCCATGGGTCGGCCATTTTTTCAAAAATCGATCTGAAATCAGGGTATCATCAAATCAGGGTGAAAACATCCCAAAAACTGCATTTCGAACTCGGGAGGGCCACTCTCTCCTAATATTACTTCTCTCAAATCTTTTTGGCATGCCTACGCCTTGCCATTATTCTATTTATAACCCCCCTTGGTAACTAACTTCCCCCTGCTCAACAGAATTTGTTACCCTCTCCAGCCCTTTTGATCCTACTAGAATAGGTGTATTTGATTTGGGGCCTATGGAATGTGTGGATAAAAAGTGGGTAGCAAGTTGTGGGTCATACCAAATTTTTGGATAAAGAGTGTTTGTTTGACCAGCTTAAAAGAAATTTAAGCTTTGCCTAACATGCACAAAAAATGATCAAAATGCTTAACAGAAAAGCGGAAGAAAGATTTTGTCAATGATGATGGAGGATATGAGCAAGTGCATTTGACAAGTTGAGGTAGCAGTGACAAGTAATGAACTTGAGCGTTGTATTAATATAGCTGACAATGTATGGGTAAGGTCATACGGAGACAGAAATCACTATGGTGGTGTAGGAGCTGATGGTGATGATTTGGAAAGGCTTTTTTCATGCTGTTTTTAATGGTTCAGGGGATGGGGGATGACATGGTTAACAGTTTCCCCCTTTCAGGGTTCTTGGTGGTACTAGTGGTGGTTTTAATTTTAATCTTCAATCTTTAGGTAGTTGTGACGCAGCATTGCAATGACTGGAATAGAGTGGGAATATCATTCTTTTTCACTTTAATATATTTGTGTGAATAACTGCTTTTCTATAAATGGAAGCGCGTGTAAAATGCAGAAGTACATACTATCTCCAGTCATTCACAGTATCAATTAGTAGATAACAAATCACTGCATAGCAGTATGCTGGTAAAAAATTGACTCATTATCAGTATAAAAATCAAAAAAGCCAATACACACATCAAAACTATCTTTTACTAACCTTCACTGAGCGCCAATGCGAGTTTGGCCAACGAACAGGATCGAAGTCACCAATGCCAGTAATCGTGCCCATGTACCTAAGTAGAAAAATATAAATTTCTGTACAACCTATACTCATAATTCTTCTGTTTGTGTAGAAGTCTTTATATTTTCACGAGTATTTTGTTTAAATGTGTATGAATAGACTGACAAGTGGACAGAGAGAGATCAGAGTTTTTATGTCAAATTTAACATTCTGGTAATATAAAGAAAAGAAGCAAAAATGAGCTTCAGAAAGTCAACTAATGGAGTTCCCAAGCATAAAGAAGGCATAGAAGCATACAGCACGAGATCATTATCTCGAGAAAAGTGCGAACATCAGGAAACAGTCATATTGGACAAGTAAGATACACAGGGTGAACCATAAGTTGAATTTCATTTTAGATTTTTATCACCATTAACAAGGTCAGAGTTTTGCACCATTCAATATCAGATTATTCCCACAACCTTACCACTCACTGTTCTACATCCCTGGCAAGGCCATGATTGCTTCCAGTTCAACACTAAGCCTCTGTTTGGTGGGACTAAAATTAGATTTTTAGTAGATTTTGATAAAAGTTGATGAAATGTGTGGTTGAAAAGTTGTGGATCTCATAAAATATGTGGTGAAAATTGATTGTTGACTTGACTTAGATTAAAATCACTACCAAACATGGGCAATTTCATCAATAATTACCAAATCTAAAACATAACACTGTCTGTTCTAAATTCGAAATACTTAAAAATGACAAAATCCTAGTTTTTTAAGATGCAATGGCGCCATATCCCTATGAACCATTGATTAACAATGGTTAATCAACTAAGTGAGAACAAACCAGCAAAGCATCACAATTTCAGCTAGCAGGTAGCAAGCAGTAACAAGATATATTATTGGGGAATACAGTCGATAAGATAAAATAATCAACACATTCATGACCAATCAAATACAATCCAAAATGAATGACCTAGAACAAATCAAATGAACTGAGTAGCACAGTTTACCATCTAAAGTGAGCATACCCACACAAAATGTGATTCTTGAACTAACTAACTAGGTCATTCGTGCACTATTGATCTGACAAATAAAGACATTTCTTGTAGGCAACTCGAATAAAAATGGCACCGACTTCGCTCGATTGATAGTGAGGACCCAAAAGAATTAGATTGGACGCTATACATAGAGAAGTCAGATTTATGTCTCCATAGTCTAAATAAGTGTACCACATTTGACTCGCTGAAGTTTTAGTGCATGACAATCATAGTAAATATTGATGTGCTTTGCAGTTTGACTCGAGAGTCAAGAATCCAGATCAGTCAATACGCCCTTCATTTTAATTTCTATCTTTTGGTAATTCAAAATACAGGTTGTAATTTAGATATTGAGGTGGTCATATTAAATTAAAGTGCAACAGACAGAATAATGACAAAAGACAGAAAGTAAGTGAACATTATGCATGCAACTACTCTAATATTGTATTACATGCTAATTAAAATTCTCTTAGCTTAATCTATAATTGCAGAATACGCACACTGACATGTGACAACAGACTGTAGAACCTTCAGAAAAGATATGTAAACCAGGTAAACGCTGAACAGAAAGAAACTGACACGTGCCTGATGCTCCATTCCAAAATCTCTTAAATTAATCTAATAAGTTCGCCCGCTAAGGCAGCATTTTAGGTGTGACAGTAAGTTAGCATGCAAGTGTCTACACAAGGAATAAATATCACAGGACAGTGTTCCTTTTCACCCTTTTTGATGAGAACGTGTAAGAGAAAGCCAGACCCTACCTACGGACACTTGATTCCTCTGTTTCAAAAAGCATCCGGAAGCGCATACCCACAGAAACTCGTGTATGATACACAGCTTTAGCATATTTTGCAAGAGCTATGACAAACTCAGATGGACTAGCCCTGAAATTATAAAGAGCACAGATGTAACTAATAACAACAATCATCTGAACAGCACAAATACAAGCAGATTCTTTACCTTGGATTGTAAAAGATGGTGAAACGACTATTCGTAGCTGCTGCATGAGCTGCTGCAGCAAGAAGCCCGATGTGCATGCTATCGCTTGATAAAACCGAAGATGGCATTACAGTTTGTGGACGATTAGCACGCCGAATCCCCAAAAACAACTGATTATTTTCATTCCTTATAGGGGAAAAAGGCTTGATTTAGATTAACAATACTTCCAAAATCTACAAAGAGATGAACCGCTTCAACAAACCCCAAAACTGTAAATAGCATGACAACAGACAGATTTGCATAGTAGTAGTATCAAAAAGTTTATATTGACCATGTTAAGCCTACTGTTTCCAAGGTTCCTTGCTAATCTCCTTTGCAGTGAAATTTTCAGTCTAAAGAGAAGTTTCAATTCACAAAGCAAGGCCTACTACTTTCAAAAGTTTCTAACGGATCTTCTCTTTGGTTGTGAAACACAGTGTGGTAGGAAACAGAAATGTTTAGTCTGGACCAGTGTCAAAAAATAAAAATAAAAACAAGCACGGTGTGCAGATATTCTATACTAAGATACGATAACCACATCCCACCCTCCCCACGCGAAACCCAAAGAAGCATTTTTTCAAGCTTCTTAACTAGGTTTATTCTCTCCGGAAAAATGGTCACATTTCCAAGTACAGCTAGCAGCAAACTAGAGAAACTTATAAGAGTAACATATAATGGTGGTATATATCCACACAAACTTACATAAATTAGCACGCACACAATTGCAGGCAAGAGAGAGAGATACAAACAGGTGAAAGCTCATTCATGAAGATCTCACACGAATGCAGACAATTGTGCCTACCAGATGAAAATCACCGAGTCTCCAGCAAGAAGTCTCTTTGCGCTGACGAACACACTCCAACCTGTCGTAAGTAGATGCCTTTTTGGCTGTCCTGTAAATGCACATAAGATGAACTGCAAATTTCAGAAGTTGGTCACCACGTCTAATAAGAAAACAAGATATCTCTGTAGGTTACACATGAACCTCCTCAGCCCTTGTTCATATAAAATGGAAAATATATAAGAGCTACAAAAGAAAATCGTCCAACAACCTAAGTAAAATGACCCCGTGATAATCCAGATGCCATCTTCAGCAAGTCTGCTTACATTTTCCACTCAATTACAGAACTAAATACAACTGGTTCCTTATATTAATGAGACAAACAAGTTTTATAAACGTTTTTTCCTGGTCAGGTCTGTTAGTTCATTATTAACAAGATGTTTCAGTTCCAAATCACTAAATCGGAGACACGTTAAATAGAGTTTTTTTGGACCTATGATAAATAAATATGGAGGTACTATGGAACACATATTAACATTCCATATAAAGAGAAGACAAAGGGGCCTCAAAGGGCCAATGTCCATAATAGTAATTTGACCAGTACAAGTTTCAGCAGTTTCACAGCTGTTTTATCCATTTCTCAAAGCATGCTTCTTAACCTTCTTTTTGGCGCATTCTTTCTTCCAAGCATTAATATAAGCATTGAAACTAACCAGATGGTACAAACAAAAAAAAGGTCCAGTAAGGCAGTTGAATAAGTTGCAATTCCAAGAGTTTGATTCAGCAATAAATGCGATCCAGACAAGCCCTCAGTTGACTGCCCGCCAATTTAAGCAGCCATCTCGGATGAGGTCGATTATACATGGAAGAAACCAGATATCCTAATTTATAATCTTCTAATTCTTCTTCATTTAAAAGAAATACCACATAGTTACAATCTATGGCCTTGTAAAACTGCCAGAACACTGAGCTACCAAAATCTTACTCAACTTGTCAAATCTCAGTCAAGTTTTATGATTCTTTTGAGGCCTCAACTAGTACCTATCTGTAATTTTCAACACCGAATTTCCACAATTGCAGGATGCTAACAGACCTCAATAGTGCTTGCATATACACAGTAATCATCCCTTCGCATCCACTTCCCCTCCATAACCAAAAAGTTAAGGATAAAATAAGATACAAAACAAAACCATCAGCTTACCCTTGCTCCACAAAGATTGCTCTTACATCTCCCACTCTGAAGAGTCAAAAATAAAATTGGAGCTACTTCTTAATTGAAATCGTGGGAAAAAACCCATTTTCTAATAAATAAAGTGCCATGTTGACAGAGAAGTAGCATACTGAGCATTAAGAGTGAAATTAGAGGACAACAGAAGCCATTAGGGCTAACCGTAGTTCGGTTCGGGTATTTCGGGTTTCAAAATTTTCGGGTATTTAATAAATGGAACCGTCGGGTCCAAAAATAATTATGGAACCGTTCGGGTTCGGTTCGGTTCCATACCATA
>CAIGRO010214673.1:0-12222 GCA_903798355.1 Fraxinus baroniana | reverse complement strand
GTATAAAATACACTTATCAGTCGTCAAAACAAGAAGTATGACCTAAGGAAGTTTATCCTCTACATTTTCAATATTAACACAAATAATAAATGTTACTGTTATGGAAATATTTCCATACTCTCCGTGATTTTGTTTAATTATTTCCTTTATCGTGCCTGGTTTGGACCATCTAAATTATAATTTAAGCAGCAGTCTCACAGAATATGTGGATAAAAACTTGATAGTAGATATGGGTCCTTCGAAATGTGTGGATAAAAAGTACTTCTTGACCAAAAGAAATTACAACCATGCTACATGAATCGAAATGGACGACAATGGAGGATGACCAAACACTCATAGTAGGGGAGGCCCACCTTTTTTTTTTTTGAAATTTTTTAATCACGCGGAGCCCGCATGCATGTGAGAGGTTGTCAACCTCCATTGTCATCCATTTTTGTTCCAATGGAATTGTCCAAGAAATTAATGCCCAGTTTTTTCTTTTCTTGCTTTCTTTGTTTCTGTCCTACTATGTTTGGTTAAGTTTCTATCACGAACTTTGAAGATGCACCAACTCGTAATTTCAGTTTTCATTGAAATTTAGAAATGAATCAATCATCACATCTTCTATGCAAAATGTTCCAAGTGCAATGCTTTATCAATTCCAGAATTCCATTTTATAAATCATGTTATCAAAAGGATAGGATAACCTGAACACAGCTTTTTTTCAATTGGTGGTGTTTTGTACTGCGAAAAACAAGAAATTGTACTCAATATTTAACAATTGTTGGTGTTCGTGCTGGTTTATTTGGAGCATAGTCACAGAACTACATTCAACTGGATGCACACACATTCATTTCATGCAAAAAAGGAAGGAAGAAAAGAATAAAAGGTCGATGATCAATTTAACATAGAACACTTCATATATGTACTTGGATAAATAGACGAACTTTCAGTTTGAAATACTTTTGTTGCTTCTACTACTATTGCAATTTAATCATCTCACCTCAATGGCTTTCTCAAGGTGTTTTGAAGAGCTGATGTCCATAGTACCTGAATGCTAGTGAAAGAACGGCAAGTTACTTTTTACAAATTGAAGCATTTTGAGCTTATTATGCTATCGACAAAATTATGTAGCAAATTCTGTTGTAACTCTATATGCTGTTAGATTATCAGCAGCAGATGCTGGTGCGTGAAGGCTGAATATATTCACATAGAGTCCTTCGAGCTTACTTGGCAATACAAACTACAGCTTATAATTTAAAAAGCCAGTGTGCATAGTTCTTCTTGGAAGTTCTTGAAGTGTAGGACACGAACTATTTAGAAGATATCTTAACTTTAAAAACCCTTTTGAGACTTATTCATGAAGAAAAGATGTCATGCTTCAACTATATGTGAAGTGGGATTCCATGACAAGTCATTTTTCGAGATTTTGCTTCAATTCCAACTATCTTAGAATTATTATTGCAACCATTGTTGGTTACTATAATTACCACCCAAAAAGTTTAGGCAACTAATTGGTCAAAAGCTCTCACCTAATTCCACATTGATCTCATTTGCCCTTCCATTTATTAGAATCTAATTTTCATAATCAACTAATAATATTAGAAAGTTGAGTACTCTTAGGTAATTGAATATCAATTAGTCTCGAAGAGTCATTACATGTTACTCAGTGGACTCTACTATTAAAAGCTTGTAGAATTTGAACGCTTTGTATCTAGAGAATGAGTAATCTTTGAACTATGGATGAAATCCTTGTTTTAGGGTGTTTGTAGTTGGATTTGTCCTCGAGTATCTACAATTAGAGGTGTCAATTATCGAATTGCAATGACTTTACCTTGAATTCTTAAAATCTCCCTTGCTCCATTTTCACAGGAATAGAGAACCCGTCACATTATTTATTGTGCAGTCAAAAGGTTTGAAAAGTCGGAATAGGAGAGCACTCATCTTGAGGTGAGCTTACTAATTAAAAAATATTTAATACTTACAGTAGACATGATAATTGAAACACTAGAGATGCATCGTTGTCGATCCTCTCGTGTTACAAGGTCCTCTCAATGTTCTAATGCCGACATCAAAATGAACTGAACTATCTCCCCACCTTAGCTACCAAAACGTGCTGTACTTTCTTTCATATTTGTCACAGGAATTACTAATTTTTTTTTTATTAAAATATTGTTGATTTATAAGGACACCCCAATCATTGTCACTGAACACAAGCCAGAACGTAAATAACATACAGAAGTGAGATAAAGCAGAGAAAGTTCACGATTTCGGGAGCCACGGGTAACATCGTCACGAATCGGTTGCGCGGCCGCAGATCGGCAATGGCTGCCACCGGAAAACCTATTTCCACCGCCGGTCCATCTTCTTCGGTGGCCACTTCTTTCGATTTCTCCGCCGATTCGCAGCCTCTGAGACTTACCCTCACTGCCGATCAGCTTCGCAACTGCTCTGAAGCTCTCAAGTTCTTCAAAGCCAAAAAGTTTGACTCTCCTCAAACCATCCGCCAAGAGTTCTTAACCTTGCAGGTATATGATAACGTACACGCACATATCTGTCATTGTAGATTTTTATTGAGGTAGTAGGATTGTTGAGTAAAAAGCAAAAGACGATGGGGAATAATTATCTATAAGAAAATGGAAGGAAACTGAGTTTTAGTTTTGGAACTTTAATGGGTATTTTGAACGGAAAATGATGAGAATTGAATAGTTTTCAAGTTGGTGAGTATTACCTTTTTGTTCTTTTCTTTCCCTATTTTCGGATTTCTTGTGTTTTATGCGAAGCAATTAAGAAAGATTCGTTTTTTTAGTTGATAAGCGTATCAAATTATAAGAGATTTGAAGTTCTAATGAAATTTTGCTCATGACCTCACAAACTGAGGAAGAATCTTTTTTCTTTTCTTTTCTGAATTTCTCAAGTTTTATGGCTGCGCAATAAATAGCATATCATTTTTATTTGAAAATTGAACCAACTTATAGGATCAAAGTTTTGGGGAAATATTTGCTCATGGCCCTACAAAGTGAGGAAGAAAACCAAGAAATTAGATTTTCTAAAACCTAGTTTCAGGGAATGACGGAGTACAAACTAAAGCCGGGAGCTATTTTAGTCTAATTCATTTTGGTAGAGTTGTTAGATTTCACCAATAAGAAGTGAAACATGCATATACTACCCCTAAATTAGGTTATATGTCGCAACGGTTCCTAAGGCTGCCATGTTAGATCCTAATTGCACAGGTTTGCCAACTCTAATGAAAGGCTAACTATATAGGTTCCACTTTAATTATTCTCTAATATTAGTAGCTTATGCCAATTGTCGCCTTTTCTTTTGACTTGATGGATATTCAAGGCGCGTCCATATCTAGTGAATTCAATTGAATTTTGAAGGGGAAGATTGACTCTTCCATATTCAATGGAACGATTAGTCAAACGATAGATTCCACAAAGTTTCAAATCGCTAATTAACAAATCGCAAGCCTCATCCTTCAGCCGGGCTTGGGATTGGCTACGAAAAACATTGGCCTAGTTAGTCTAATTACTCTGTAAGAAGAGGGAATAGTATTATTGCGTAGGTGCATTTAGCATGTTTATGGATGACAAGGAATTAATGGTGATAATGACCTAAGAGTGTGATATCTACGGACTGCAGATGTGATATTTTGATGTCTGCAAAACTGTCCATGTATCCCTCTAAGGTTTTTTGGCTCGCTTTTTTAACTCTTGGGTATCTGCAAGTTGTGCAGTTTTACTGTGTTGCTCCACAATCCCTTCTTATAACTGAAAGGGGTATTTTGGCTTTGCAATTTAAGTTCCATGGAGTCTAACCATTTTTTTGTTATATTGCAAATATTATTTGTGTACTGCATCTGTATTGCACTTATGATGAAATATAGCTCTGTTTTTTCTGTATGGAATATGAGTTTTCCCTTTCAAGATGAGTTGACATGACCTACTATTTATGATGTTGCTAAATCAGAAGTCCTTCACTTCATTCTAATCTATGTAGAAGATTTATTTATTTTTATTTATTACAGGCAAAGAGGACGAAAGCTTTGGACATGAGGAATAGATGCAGAGTTGCTCTCGATAGTGTAAATGATAGCAAGAACCGTTACACTGATGTCATACCATGTATGCCAAATTGCCAATATTGCAACATATTTATATTTATCAAATATCTTTAAGTTGTATGTTCATCTTTCAGGAATAATTTTTTTTTTAATTTCATTGTTTTCAGATGACAATAACAGGGTTATTTTGAAGCAGTGTAAAGATTACAGACCATCAGCGAAGGGATATATAAATGCAAGCTTTGTCACGGTGGGTTTCTTTATCCTTAATTTGAATTTAACATTCCAATTTAAAACAGGCTCGTTCAGAAAAGCTTGGTTCTATTTATCATCAATTTTCTACTATCCTAAACTGATTCTTTTGATCACAGACTTCGGAAAGTGTTTCTCAGTTTATTGCAACTCAAGGTCCGCTCCCACACACTTTTGAGGACTTCTGGGAAATGATAATCCAGTATCGTTGTCCTATCATTGTGATGCTTACCGGGTTGGTCGATAATTACAAGGTAAGCAATTTTGATATTCACAGACATAAAATCAAAAGTAATCCATCCTTTTGAGATCAATAGTTTCTTGGTAGCTATATCTGTATAGAAAGTAATTTTTTTTTCATAATATCAATGTAATACTGCTAATTTTCTATATTTTTTTTTTCTCATGACTTTCATACTTTATAATGAAACAATATGCAGACAGTGAAGTGTGGAGATTATTTCCAAGCTGAGGATGGACCAAGAGAGTTCGGCAACATATGCATAGTCACCAAGTGGATAAAAATCACGGATACTTCATTAGTGTTGCGCTGTTTGGAGGTCAATTACAAAGAGGTAAGGTGATTATCATGCAAGTGACATGATCTACAAACGTAAATGTTTCTAAAAGGACCTTCATGAATTGATACAGTGCATTATTTTGAGTGCAAAATACCCTATTAGCCATTACACAATTAACCAAATGTATACTCGTTCCAAGCAATTAAGCATGCATTTGAGGACTTATAATTCTGTTTATCCTAAAATTCTGATTGACATCTACTTTGTATTCTCATGTACATGCTTGGCAACATTATTGTTATATACTACTGAGAACTTAAAGACTTTCCTTTCATTGTCTGTTTTCTTCAACGACTTATTCTTGCTACATTAGATTTTATCTTATATTCGTTCTCTACATTTATTTTCTTTCTATCTTCCCATAATAAATAAAGCATCGGTGCAAACTTTTTGTATCAAGACCTTGATTTATTAGACATGCTCAACTGGTGATATGACGATCTTGTTTTCCTATCAGCAATTTGTTTAATCTTTGTGATTAGTTGTTGCCAAACTAAAGTCGTCCTGTGTTGCTGCAGTCTGAGGAGCCACCATTATCTGTTCTTCACATTCAGTATCCAGAATGGCCTGACCATGGAGTTCCGAAGGACACTGTTGCTGTTCGTGAAATTTTGAAAAGGGTATATGGTGTGCCACCCAGCCTTGGACCAATTGTTGTTCACTGCAGGTTTGCCTTATATTGTCACACAAGTTAAGAGTGACATAAAAAATGATCGAAATGACTCTGGAAGTTTATCTTCTTTAACAGTGCAGGTATAGGTAGAACTGGTACATACTGTGCAATCCACAATACCCTCCAAAGAGTTCTTGTTGGAGATAGGTCTGCTTTGGATCTTGTTAATACCATAACCTCTTTTAGGTCGCAACGTATTGGAATGGTTCAGATGTTGGTATGTTTCCTTCCCAATTTAATGCTTCACCATACTTGCGATTTAGTAAAGAAAAACAGAGATTGTTATTGACATTTAAATACAAGTCTAATTGAAACCCTTTTCCCGAGTTTGGCTGACTGTACTGCTAACTGTTTCAGGAGCAATATCTCTTCATCTATGATGCCATTGTCGATGAACTCGAAGACCTCATATCGGACAGAAGCTACCATAGTTCGTAATGATTTTTTCCACCATTTCTTCATTCAGCAAATCATCCGCCCTTACCTTCAAGTTTCTCTTTGCTGTATGATTTTCATCTATAACCAAATTATTGACTTGAACTCCCGGTGTATGCTTGATACTATATTAGACATGATTAGACACTATAACGAATTCAATCCTCCTTACTGGACATGCTGTAAACACAATAAAAGTGCTTCGGCCTTTTCTTATTTCATTCGATGCTGTAGAATTCTCATCTGCTCTGGTCATTAATGTTATTCAACTGGTGATGAATTTCCTTCAGTAAAAGGCATAAGAAACGAACATCAGCATAGAACTTGTAGTCAACTATTACTGCTTTGGATTTGTTTGCATTATCATTGTGTTTGAATTCAAGAAACTTAAATGCATGCTTTGCTAAGCTTGTGAGTACCTTTTCTGGGCTTATTTTGACGGTAAGTGCATGTTTAATGCCGAAATAAGACGAAAAAGCAGCACAAGAATCAGCTACTTGTAAGCTCTGGGAAGCTTGCTTTTGAACATACTTTTAAGTAAATTTTCGTTTCTAACCATGTTTGGATTATTGGATATATAATTATTTTGAAAATTGAAAAAGTTAGTTATTTGCAAATTTACTTTAACTTATAAGTTTACTCACTTAAGCTTAGCCAAACATGAAAAGGTAATGAAATGATAATAAGAAAAGCAAAGATATTCTGAAGTTTGAAATTTTTGGTTAAATTTCTTCTTTCATTTTCAGTTTCCCTATTGCCATGGCTTAATAAAAGTTGCCTTGTTGCCATGACTTCACGGAAGAGAGAAGAAATGGCAAAAAAAAAAAGGAAAATAAGTTAAGAAAAATAATTTATTTTCCCCATTTTTTTTTTATCGACGTAGGAACCTGTAGTCGCTATCCGTGAGTGCGTACTAGCTGAATCTCACTCCATATGCAGTACCTCGCAAAACATACAAGAAAGATAAATCGCACTAGGTAAGTCCGATGCGACGGACATAGCTTTTTGGCTTTCATCCAGTTGGATGTGTAATTTATTTTCCCCATTTTTGCTTCAACCGAAAGTGAAGGTTACATGTACATTGTGTTAGTCAAGTCGTGCGGATTTAATTCCCTAGTTGAAGCTGGTGTGATTAAAAATAATCTTTCAAGGGTCTAGAGATTCATAATTTCGGGATGGGACAATGAGAATATGTCAATCGTTCTCAATAATATGCCCCACTTATCACTTTCCAAAGATTTGAGCAGGAATTAATGATTAATCAAAGAATTTATTATTTACTGTGGGCCCCCTAATAATTCTCATGCCAATACTTTGAGGGTTTTCTTGGAAATTTTGGTAATTTTACAAAATTCGTAAGAATGTTAGAAGTTGATAGGTTAGACATGAATTGGGATAACATTGGATAAAGATTTAAAGAATATATGCACATAAGAAACATAGTTAGAAAAGTATGTTTTGTATATAGTATCGAACATTATTTGTACATATGTACGAGGCTTTAATTCTTTTTTCTTTCTTAACCTTGTTCAATGCAGTATGAACTAATAAACCAAATATGTCACTAATGTAATTCGAACCTTCTTCTCTTTGAATTTTGAGAAATAATATTTGTATTAACACTATCTTATCACAAACTACAAAATTGAGTTTTGCCCTAATTTTTTTTTTTTTAACCATTATTAGGAAAATAATATTTTTTTGGTAATAAAATAGAAGGTTAAACTTAAAAGGGGCAATGAGAAGGTAAATCAATTGAATTGTTAGGTGAAACTTAAATATGACAAAATATGACATTCATTTCATGATAATAACACTTATTTTATTTTATTACAAACTAAAATTTGCTTATTACAAGTTTGGACTGAGGGAAAAACATTTTCGATACACATCCTTCAAATCAAATTCCTATATCTATACTTTTTTAATCTTTGAAGTTGTATTTAAAGTAACGAAAGTGCTAAGAAAATACAAATAAATTCTATAACATCAAAATTGCTCTCTTTTACTATATCAGGATAATAAATCGACCAATCATAGTAAGAATATGATTTTTTTTTTTTACGACAATTTATATAAATTAAATAAATGTAGAAACGTATAAGGAGAATTTATAAGTTTTATGAAGTTCCCAAAATTGTAAAGTTTATCTTTAATTACAATTTTGGAAGTTGACTACTTGACTTCGTGGCAGTATTTGGGGAACTTTCTTAAACTGGAAAAAAGTTGTTTCAATGGTCAAAATCAATCAAAAATCAGAAACACTAGAAATCAACAGTCTTCACCCCTATGTTTTCTCCAGCTCGTTTAAGGGTCAAAATTTCACTTTCAAGGGAGAAAATTAATGTTGAAAAAATTAAAAGTTATGAGTAGATTCTTGATTCCACGGTTACCATAATTACACTGCAAAGAGTTTTCACATACTTTTGAGAGTTTTTTACCAGGCAGATACATGCATTGTATTGAGAGAGACAAAGAAAGTGGTGGTTTCTCTCTCTACTCTCTAACCTGGTTTTTGGTTTAATGTGATAAGAGTCAGCAAAGCAGCACCACTACTAGACTACTTTTATGGTGAATGGTCCCTTTGAAGGTTGAAAAAATTGTTCTTGATTAGCTTCAGAGATCCTTGTGGTTTGAGAAATGAGTCCACCCCACTCCACCCACCCCGTATGTTCATTTCTACTCCTATAGACACAAACCTGTACGCACGGTAGCATTTATTTTATTTATTTATTTATTTTTTTGGTTTCCTCATGGTTCTTTTTCCATCCAAATCATCATCATATGATTGAAAATCTCACTTTCTCTCTCTTCATCTGTCTCGTGTTCTCGTTGAATTGAAAGAGACATAAATTTTTTTTTCTTTTTATTTCTTAGATCCAAGTCATCATCTTAATCTCTGGTGCTGGGCAAGTTGTCATTTTTCTATATAGTTTACAAGCGCATATAAATAATTTTATTTTCTTTAATGTTGTTTTTGGATTTCGATTTTTATTTAATTTATTTTCTGGGCTGTGCTTTCACTGTGCAATTGCTATTATTGGATTGTGACTGAGTTTAATTCTTTGTCGTTTGGGGTTGCCCTTATTCTGGTGATTTACGCTATTGGTTTGACTTATTTTGCTAATTCCTTACATTGTAATTATTGCTGGGACATTCTTTTTCTTGTTTTTATTCTGTGTAGTTTTGCTCACAAGTAACTATTAACTTCTAATTTGTGATTTCTGCTCCTCAATCTTGTTTTTTCAGTTTGCTCAGCTGTATTAGTTGTGGATTGACTCTGGTAATTTTGGTGGAAGCCTGGTGTAAGAACAGGCTCGATTATCAGTATCCCGATTTACTGATTAAAGGTGGCTTTCATTAACGAGAATTTGAAGATTGTTTAGTTGGTTAGCTCATGAAGTAGAAGAGTAATCTTGGAAATGGGCGGACTTTGCTCAAGAAGGTCTACTGATGACAGTGCATTGGCTGGTACATTTCCGCATGTCAATGGGCACTTCAGTTATGGTCCTGGATTAGTTTATCAGTCTCGTGAGTTGGATGTACGAGAAAATAACAATTTGGTGGAAGCCCCATCTGCGGTACCTACAGATAAACAACTGAGGGAACCGTTTTCATTCCCTGAGCTGAGTGCTATTTCTGATGTCACAAACATTGATGATATCAACGATGGAATCCCTCGTTTGTCTCGGGCTTTATCGAATAAATCTAGATCTACAAGGTCAAAGCAAGTGGCAATTGCAAAGGTATGCCCACTATGGATTTTGTTTAACACTTGTTTCTTGTTGTGCGCGTTGGTTTGCCTTGGGATATTGCCGCAATTTGTTGGTTCATATGCATTTGCTAACATATCAGCTTATGTGGAGTTACAAGAAATGATTGCAAGCCTACACGTCTCACAATTTTGACACAAATCTTCAACGTTATCCTTCACATTTTGGATGAGTAGTTTCTAGGTTATACAAATTAGAAACAAAGTTTAAATAACTGGCCACAAAATTGAAAGTATGGGAAAAATTTCTAGATCATCAAACTTGCTGATAAATATGCTTCCTACTCTAAATATGACTTTGGTTTAGCACGAAAGACACAGAGATTTATTGAACACCTTTCTTTCTCTCCCTTCTTTGACTTCTCAAATCCTTTATTTTATATACATCTTATTTTGAAAAGAAAAAAGAAAAAAAAAGGAAAATGCAATAGAAGCAATTGTGAAATGCTAAGATGGTATAAATTGTATTGATGCATATTAATATTT
This sequence comes from Fraxinus baroniana, assembly GCA_903798355.1. Lineage (NCBI taxonomy): Eukaryota > Viridiplantae > Streptophyta > Magnoliopsida > Lamiales > Oleaceae > Fraxinus > Fraxinus baroniana. Next base: position 1,978 of record CAIGRO010214673.1, on the reverse strand, counting down.
CTTTGTGGTGTGTGGATACTTGTGACAGAAGCTCGATGTAACTTAAAATTGCAAGTTAAAGGTGATTGGACCTTATTTCATTTATATGAAGAAAGGAAAGATTATCGGGAGAAAGTATTTGTATTTCTTAAGTCACTTTGTTTGCTGCTAAGAGTATCTCCAAGAGACTCTTTAAACATGAGATGCTCTCTATTTTAAAAAGTCAACATTTAAAATTATGCTCAAAGAGACTCTTTAAATTAACATTTTAATTTACAGAGTGGGTTTGACTCTCCAAATTTGAAGAGCCAAACTCACTCTGTATAATTAAATGCATTCAAAGTGTTTCAATTTTCAATGTAGGAAAACAATAAAATAATTTAAAGAAAAGCTAATCAAAATAAAAGATAAAGAAAAATAATAATTTTTTTTTTTGGGAGTAGTAAAATTAAGTATTAAATATAAAGAGTTTGTTGGAGTATTNTAATGTAGGAAAGTAATAAAAAATTTTAAAGAAAAGCTAGTTAAAATAAAAGATAAAGAAAAATAATAAATATTTTTTGGGAGTAGTAAAATTAAGTGTTAAATATAAAGAGTTTGTTGGAGTATTTCAAAATTTTAACTCTCTATATTCATAGATACTCTCCAAATGATAGAATATACTATTTAAAAATAGAGTCTCTTGGAGATGCTTTAAGTACGTTGTTCATTCATTGTTCTCTAATAGAGTTTCCTTTACTATCTTTATCGTTAATCAACAAGGTCTGTTTTTCTCTAGATTTCCTTTCGTATCTTTAAGGAAATATGGATTTTCTGTTAGGTCTTCATATTTTTTTGTTTCTGCTGGTAGAGCAGCAATTGTAGTATAAAATTGGTTACAAAGATGATAAAGATTTGGGACGTGGGAAGATACACGTGTTTAAAAATATTACTTTTTCTGTTTAGGTTCTAAACTCGATGAAATTGGATCTAATGCATACCAGTGAGAGATTAAGAAACTGACATCAAAGAAAGATTTTTCATAAAATTCAAGGTTTGCTTACATCATGGCTCGATGTCCTTGTCAAAAACGAAGAGAGTAAAGCTTTGAGAGGGACTAGCAATTGGTAGCTTTGAGTGCTTTGATAATTCTGATGTTTGAATAAGCTGCTGCACCTAACACCCTTACCCTACTCCATGTGACATATTCAATTGATAGGGGAGAAAAAAATTCAAAACATTTTTGTTCTGTTAAAAAATTGATATGTGGTGCCAATAAACAGGTAGGTTGTTTTTCATCTTAGAGAAAATTGATAATAGGGGGAAGCGATCTCCGTGTTTTTTTCTTTTAATTCGTGGTTGCTGAATATATGAGTCTGCTGGAATTTTTGAAGGGCATGTTGCTACTTCTCCTGAGCAAAACTCAAAGAAGTATTATACCATTCTCCGAACCCACCTTACCTTTATTACAGAATGTAACATAATTTCCATACCTTGTGAGGGGATTTTGGGTACTTAGCCCCCGTTTGGTGCACATTATTTTCTAAAGAATGCATTTTTTGGGTTGATGTGATGGGGAATATGAGGTTGAAAAAGAAGGAAAAGTTATTGATGTGATGGAAAATATTTTATTGGAGAATGTGTGGTTGAAAATGAGTAGAAAAATGAGAATGAAAAAAAAATGTGGCCCAAACAAGGGCTTGATAAGGAGCTCCTTGTGTCGAAAGACTGACTTTGATAATCTCCCAACTACGAAAAGAGATAACGCCGAAAAACCATATACATAGGAATAATAGCATTTTCCCCTTTTGGAAAAGAACTTCTCTCAATCGATTCCCATTGAATTGATAACTCTTGGCGATGTTGCATATCCAATTGAAGCCATAAACTGTCATATCTTGTAATTGCAATGGTCCAGTTACATTTGAAGAAAAACAAACGGGAGCAATAGTTTGTTTGATTGTGTGGTTATATCTATGGTACTCCCAGATAGGGTTGGCCGTGGGTTGGTTCGGTTCGG